>APFE030284465.1:55551-74050 GCA_000404065.3 Pinus taeda
TACTCTCCCTTGCTCAATGCTCAAAACAACTGCCAATCTCCCTTGCTCAATGCTCAAAACAACTGCCAATCTCCAAGAGAAACTCCTTGCTGAATAGTGTGATGAGAGAATGAGAGTCACTGCTATTATATAGCTTTCGAAATCGATTCTAGATGTCATTAGAAACCCTAAACCCAATTAGAAACTAATCATAAACTAATCAGCAAAAAAAAAATTAAAAAAATCAACTTAAAAAATCGGAAACGAGGCTCGTACGGCTTGGAAACTCGTTTCCGTACGTACGGGCGCGTTTCCGTTTCGGGAAACGCGCCCGTACGTATGGAAACGAGTTTCCAAGCCGTACGGTACGGGGAAACTCGTTTCCGTTTCGTTTCCCCTGGGAAACGACCCCTAGGGGCACGTTTCCTGCAACTTAGATTTGTTGGAATATCTGTCTCCGAATAGAGGTACTATTGCCGACGATATTCTCTGTTGGGTGAGCCATTTCTAGCACCCTAGTTGTATTCATGAAATCTACTTAATAATACAAACCCTCTATATGTTGCACTAGTTTTCCCGAATTGGGTTTTTCTAGGGATGATTGTCCAAAAATAACAGTGTCCCTCGTGTTATTGTCTCAATTTATTTCATTGCATGATTTGTATATTTGTGAAGGTTGCAATAGTGTTTACTTTGATGTTTATGCAATTAAATAACTTGTTAATGTAAATAACAAGTAGGAGGTTGTAAACTAGTGATTGCAGTAGGGGTTTCTAATGTGTTAGATTTAGGAATTTTCACAATTCTTGCATAAGATCAATTTTTCTTTATGTAATTGCAACAATTAGTTGACAAGCACCACCAAAAATATACAAGTACAAGAGTATGATCGCAAACTATAGAATCTTTAGGGAGGGAGAAATTCCTAGGGTTTTTAGATTC
Organism: Pinus taeda; assembly: GCA_000404065.3. NCBI lineage: Eukaryota > Viridiplantae > Streptophyta > Pinopsida > Pinales > Pinaceae > Pinus > Pinus taeda. Next base: position 56,473 of record APFE030284465.1, read on the forward strand.
AAACCCTAAGTTTCTAGATGTTATCAATCTAGATGTTATATTAAAATTTAAGTGTGAGATGTTCTTAGGCTTATGTGAAGCTATTTTGGAGCTTTTAGAGATGATTATATGAGACTAACAATGTTGCTACTAAGTTACTTCATATTTGATTATGAAAACAATGAGGAGAAGAAGGGTAAGAAGCAAACCCTTAGGCCCCAAAGCCTTGCTAGATGGATAGATGGACTTCCTATGTGCACTAGTGCTGTTCCAAACACCTGCAACACAATTATTAGCTTGAAAAATGATAGATCAATTGTCTTGAGACTGGAGGTAGGACTTCTATGGTTGATTGATGGACTAGTGAGACCTCAAATCATTCCCCAAACTAGTGATAGGTTTGCAAAACCAAGTGTTAGCTTGGAACAAAATAGATTGATGGGAAAAATGATATGTAAATCACTTCAAACCCTTGCCAAACTTACCATAAGCCTGCAAACACAAAGTATTAGTGCCAAATCAATTAAATAGGGGCAAAAATGAGCCAAAAATGGTCTGTGATTGGGGGACAAATGCCCAATAGGCTTGCAGATAGGGTGAAAATGGCCAAATAGGCTTGCGGCCTAGGGCTAGAAGTCCTCTAAGGTCTGTCGTTGCCAAGAAAAGGCCACAAAGGCCTGGGGCAAAGAGGAAAAGCCCTCTTTAGGGTTGCAGCTGTGAAGATAAGCCCTCAAAAATGCTACTGCTAGGGAAAAAAGGACCTATTAGGGCTGCGAACAGGGGATAAAAGGCCTCTAAGGTCTGTAACTAGCCCTCAAAAGGCTACCAAAAACCCCACAACACACCTACAACCACACAAAATAAAAAATTTACCTCAAACACTGCAAAAATCTCCTCCAAGGGCTACAACCATTTCTGAGCTAGATACTGAGCAATGGAGAATTGCGTATGCTAGATCAAGGCTTCAAGGTCCTAGATCGGGCCTCAAATCCCCAACGATATCTTCCTTTGGCTTGGACGACTTCTCTAGAGGCCTAAAAACCCCTGAAACCCTAGCCGTCTAGGTAAGGTGAGGCTAAGGCTCTTCAAAATCTGATTTCTGCTTCAAATCCTTGAGCTACAACCTGCACAAATGAAAATGGAAAGCCCAAATACCCAATATATACAAAAAATTTAAATAAAACCCCAATGCTGTACAAATGAGAAACAAAGGGTTAGTATTCAAATACAAGGGCTAGAACAAATTATTTACAATATTTTACAAAAATAAAATTGTTCTTATTAGCATATTAGATATTTGTCGCACAAGTAAGTAGATGAGAGAGTTCAATTGAATTTGAATTTTGGCAAACCCTCCTACATCAAAAATTCATTAGATTAAGACTTGGAGCCAAATGAAATGATATCCCTTCACAGTCTGTGAAGTTGAGCTTGCAAGGGCTAGAGCAACCCGTAGCTCTTTGCAGTTTGAAAAAAAGATTATTAGATCAAAGGGGTTTGATCCACATAGGAGATCTAGAAATTTGGAGATACTTACCAGATTTCACTAGAAACAAAGTGCTTACTCTCACCCAACACCTAAAGCATGATACCTGTGCTGATAGATGTTCCTACTACTGGAAATTGAAATAATAACCATGCAATATAATTAGCTCAAAGCATATAAAACTAATTCATCCAACACATACCATAAATCAACAAATGAGAAACACCACGAATTGAACCCTAAAGTCCTATGCTTTATTATTCAAAAAAAATTTCAATAGAGCTTAGCCCAATATAAAGATCTTTAGCATAGACCATGATACAATGAGGAGTTTAAAGGCTTCCTTATATAGAAAAATGAGAGACTAAACCCCTCCAAGTGGAAATAACGGCTAGTTGCCTTGCTCCGTGGTTTGATCTCCATCAAAATAATTTAATCCCTTGATTGGCTGGCACGAATCTCCAAAAGAATTCGATTTCCTTGACTAATGAGAGGAAAATACGAATTTGTTGATGAAGCACCTTTTTACTAGTCTAGACTCTAGAGAATATTATTTTGACCATTTTCCCTCAAAATTTTACTTTTGACTTAACTACCAAGGTCCTAGAGGTCAATTTCTCTTAAAAAAATCGATATTTTCCTTGATGGGGGACCTTTAAAATTTAATTCCTTTTGGACCCATGAATCTTTGATGATTTTCCACTTTTGAGAGAATTTAATTTTTCTCAAATTAAACTTTGACTCAAATTTAATTAATTTTCTGGTTAATTATTTTCTTTTATTTTTTGCTAGAGAAATTAATTAAAAGACCCAAGAGGTGAATAAATATTCTTCCACCTCTAAGTGGGTCTATAACAAATTTTAGCCGTGATGTGTAATTATGAGTAACCATGCACTAAAATATTCGTAGACACACTTTTACTTCAAAATATTACAATATCAACCCTTAGAAGGGGAAATACACATTTGACATAGACCCTTAAAACTTTACCCAATTCTGCGATAAGACAGATGATCTAGTATGAAAAATACATAGACTTGATAAACACTAGTACTCACCTAAGATCTTGTTAATGAATTTCACCCTAACTTTGGGGTATATATGGGAGAAAAACTCTACCAATCATCTATGTTTACAAACACAAATAATTTGGGAAGGTTAAAAAACTCCCTATGACAAAACCCTTTGATAAATATCATAGGCTTACGTAGGTGTTGTTACATGGCTTAATAGTCATACTAGAATCATTTACAATATAAAAGTAGAAATTGGGTTTACAATGATAACACTAAAGCCGAATGATGACAATGATCTTTGAAATTCTTTTATCCATTGCTTTGTACCCTGCCTGTTGGATTGTTGACATGTGCATGGTCAACCCAAGTCCAACAGAGTTTCCAAAGCCAAGGGCTCGATTATAATGTCTTTACAATGAGGAACTAGAACCCAATTTATAGAAAAATGAGAGGAGGAGCCTCTCAAGTGGAAAATTCTAGATCAAATCGATCTCAACCCTTGATGAGCTCGCGCATATCCTTAGGAGAACTAGCCATTTTGCTTGATGGAGTGGACGGATGGACTTAAAATTGTTGTTGGAGTTGTTTGGACCACCAAAATATATTTTCCAAGTTTTCTCCTCAAAAAATTTCCTTTCGAAAGAACAAAATTGGACAATCTTCCTTGAGAAAATCGATTTTCTAGACCATTAGCCATTGTGAAGCACCAATGAATTTTCCTTGGGGCTTTTCCTGCTTGATTTGTGGAGATTCCTTAACTTTTTGACTTGACTTCGTTCTTGGGAAAGTTCACGTTACTTTATAATCATTTTTCCTCTCAAAGAGAAATTTTGTGTTCTCTTTTTTTATTTATGGGTAATTTCTAGCCAATTAATTGTCAATTTTTGCCAAAAAATGGAAAAAAATAGAAAATGAGGGGTTAAGACACATTTTTTGACCCTCAAAGTGTGTCTAGATAGAAATTTGAGGTGTTGAGGTATAATTTTGAGTACTCATACCCTCTACAACTTTTATAGACAACACTTTTTACATTTTACATCGAATAATTATTAAAATCCCAACCAGTGGGAAATTTTTAATAATTAAGAACTGACACTTTGACACAACCAAATTCTGTGAAACTTTAGACATGATTTAGCATGATAGTATACGTTGATTTTAGACACTCGGACTTGAGACTTTACCATCAAGCGTCACTCTAGCTTTGGGGGATATGTGGGAAAAAACTTAACTAATTATTTAGTGTTGAGAAACACAAATAATTAGCTAAAAAAAAAAAACTCCCTAGAGTGAAAACTCTTTAGCAAAATCTTAAGCTACCTAGGTGTGTTACATGACTCAATTTTCGTCGTACTAGAATCATATTTACATCATCCTAGAGGGCTACAAAATTTGGGATACAAAACACTAGAAATCTGCTAAATTCTTTTATGATGATGAAAATGATGATGAAGTTTTGAAATTTTGACTGCCCTAACTATGCTGGAATGCTCAAAGTGTTAGTTTTTGTCGCTGTTGAAATTTCTAGTCTAACCCATTAGAAATTCTTCATGCATTATCTGGTTTATTTCACCTATTTGTTTATTCCTTAACAAGTTATTTAACCATATAAATAATGAAAATAAACACAAATGCAGTCTCAACCATCTATAAATCATCAACTGAAAATAACAGACAAACACATAAGGGACATCGTTATTTTTGGACAATTGTCCCCAGAAAAACCCAATGTGGGAAAACCGGTGCAGCAGTTTTGAGGGTTTTATTATTAAGCAGCTTTCTTGAATACAACTAGGGTGCCGAACTGGCTCACCCAACAGATATTTCTACACGGCAGTAATACCTCTTCTCGGAAGCAGATATTCAGCTTCTCAGCACCAATCTGCCCCACGAAAATCCTTCCGACACTTCTCCAAGGTTCTACGTAGTTCTGGAACCCTCTGTGTCAGCCTTCTGCCTCTGTGCGTCAGCGTTCTAGCCTTCTGTGTCACCCACGCAAGCCCCTCAGCCTTTGCGTAGCCTCTAGCTGCCTCTGCGTGGCTCCTGCTGCCTCTGCATAGCCTCCTCAATCACTGCGCTAACCCTCTGGCACTATATTCGCCTCTCTACTATGTGCTCACTGCCCTTCGGTGCAATTCAAATCACTTGTTCGAATTTTCTCAGCAAACCCCGCTCCAGAAAATCAAACTCATTGATCAATCTTTGTGTAACTCCAACTAATCCTCAAGCCTCCTCTTATAATTTTCCTATTGAGTCTTCAATGGCCAAGATTAACTCTCTAATCAATGGCTAAGATTAGATTTGGCTTGATCCATGTCATTTAGAACCTTCTCACCCAATTATATATTAATACCCATTAATATTTTAATTTTTCTAAGTTTAGACTTAGGAACTCCATTAAAAATATTAATTATTTTAATATCTCTCTAACAGGGTGGAATTTCCCCAAACCATTTATAGGTCTTGGAGATCTCATGTGCTTTAGCCTCTCCACCAATTTTCATGGCTAGATCACATCCAATGCCACCACAAATCAACACTCCCTCTTGGCGAGAAATGTGCTCTAGTAATGCTCCATCACTGAACATCACACTGATCCTCCAGCACTAGTACCTATGCTGATGCTAGGCCTGTTGCCCTACGTCCACTGCACTACTACTTCCTGTACTGCCGCCCATGGCTCTGCCACTGCCACTACTACATCTGTACTGCAGCTCTCTCTCAACATGCTGCATCATGTTGCCCATAGCACTACCACTGCTAACTGCTGCGCTGCTACTCAATTACTAAGAAGTAAGTAATTGATCTACCCAACTACTGACATCCTTGTCAGTCTGGAAGCCTCTTGATGCTGAAGCTGCTTTTGTTGCTATGATGTGCTCCCTCTGCTACCTCTGCACTGCTGCAAACACCTTTGTGCCTCTCGTACTGCTGCAACCATCTTTGTGCCTCTCTGCACTGCTATACCCACCTTTGTGCCTCTCGCACTGCTACAACCCCCACTATGCTGCTATAAACCCCTATGCTCCAACACTGCCTTGTCGCTTCATCACATCTTGCTTCTACCAACATCTGTCATCCTACTACTGTCATTCAGGGCTCCCGTGGCCAGATATGATCCAAGAGTTTGGGTACCTCAAGGATCTTGACCCTCATCTTCTGTAGTCCTGTTGGCTACAGCTTAATGTCTCCCCACCTCTTCTCTAGAGGTGCATAACCACTCATGGCATAGTCATCATCAGTCTCAACTTCTTTCTTTGCCTTAGCCGAAGCTGCCTTGGAGTCAAAAGCCTCTTCCTTATTCTTCTTCCTGGGACACTGGGTTGCAGAATGACCTAGCTCCCCACAATGGAAGCACTTCACTTTGGAGATGTCATTCTTCTTTCTCTTCTCCTCTGTCCCGCAGATGCCAGAGCCGCATCCTCCTCCTCTTTCTTGATTCGAACTCCTTTGTTGCTACTTCCTGCCTTGGTCAATCGTCTGATCTCTTCTTAGCGAAGAGCTGCCCACATCTCTTCCCATCTTGGAAGAATAGCTCTGCCCAAAATGCCTTGGACAAATGTCTCCCACTCCTCAAAGATTGTATGTAGGGCGGTCCTCACCATGAACTCCTGATTCGATGTGGCCCCTATGGAAGTAAGTTGGTCTCGAATCTCCTGCAATCTGAGGAGGTATAGATCCATCTGCTCCCCCTTCTGCATCTGATACGACTGTAGTTGATTCTCTAATAGCATCTTCCGCTGCACGGAAGTGCCTCGATACAATTTCGTCAAAGTATCCCACATCTCCTTTGTCGTGTTCTTCTCGGCAATATGTGGTATGACATGATCCTTGACCCCATCAAGTATTATGCACTTTGCCTTCGCCATTGCATCCTCATACTTGTCATTATCAGTTGGGTCTACTGGTATAGCCATGGTTCTCAAGGTGAACCTTGATGTGATGTCTATTTAGAACAGACAGGATCTTGGCCTTCCAGATGACAAAGTTGGAGGCCCTGTCCAACCTGTCCTGATCCCTCAGTCCGTTCATTTCCATCTCTGCTCCTCTTTTGGTCTCCCTCTGAGTCTCGACTTCCCTCCTAGAAGTTCTCTCCTAGACTCCCTTTGAGTCTTGATTTCCCTATTGGAAATCTTCCTGCCAACTGTCGATTTGCTCCTCTCCGATCCTCTTTGCAACTACAACTTGGATCTAAATTTCTTGGCTAGAAATCCGTCAAGATAGCGACTCCCTCTACCTTGGTTCTATCTCGTTAGGTATTGTTCTGCTTCGACAACAACACCCCACAAGCTTCCTAATCCACAATCTGCCCATAGCTACCTATGCCCCAACAACTGAAGAAACTGAGCCTTCTAGCTGCGTGCAATCCCGGCAAAGGCCTGAATCACTCCTCTGGTCAACTGTGTCAAGCCTACCTGACTGAGTAGGATGAGGTGGCTCTTCGTGAGCCTCTTCTGCCTCTGTGCTGGCCCTCTCTTTGGCTCAAAATGATGATGCAGGCCCTCTGCGTCACTCCTTCTCAGCTGCTTTCTTCTTAGGAGCAGCTTTGTCTCTTGAGACAGCTGCTACTGCTACAAATACTTTTGATTATGTTGGTGCTTTCAGTGCTCATGTGATCTGCAATGCTCTGATACCATGTTGAAATTTCTAAGTCTAACCCGTTAGAAATCCTTCCTGCATTATCTAGTTTATTTAACCTACTTGTTTATTCCTTAACAAGTTATTTAACCATATAAATACTGAAAATAAACACAAATGCAATCTCAACCATCTACAGATCATCAATTGAAAATAATAGACAAACACATAAGGGACATCGTTATATTTGGACAATCGTCCCCTGAAAAATCCAATGCGGGAAAACTGGTGCAGCAGTTTTGAGGGTTTTATTATTAAGCAGCGTTCTTGAGTACAACTAGGGTGTTGAACTGGATCACCCAATAGAGATTTCTACACGACAGTAATACCTCTTCTCAGAAGCAGATATTCAGCTTCTCAGCATTAGTCTGCCCCACGAAAATCCTTCGGGTGCTTCTCGAAGGATCTGCGTCAGCCCTACTAGCCTCTGCGTAGCTCTGGAACCCTTTGCGTTAATCTTCTGCCTCTCTGCATCAGCTTTCTGGCCTTCTGTGTCACCCACGCAGGTCCCTCAGCCTCTAGCTGCCTTTGCATGGCTCCTACTGCCTCTGCGTAGCCTCCTCAATCACTAAGCTGGCCCTCTGGCACTATCCTATCTTTGCCTCTCTGCTATGTACTCAGTGCCCCTCAAGCCTCCTCTTATACTTTTCCTGTTGAGTCTTCAACGGCCGAGATTACGTCTCTAATCAATCGCTAAGATTAGATTTGGCTTGATCCATGTCATCTAGAACCTTTTCACCGAGTTTTATATTAATACCCATTAATATTTTAATTTTTCTAAGTTTAGACTTAGGAACTCCATTAAAAATATTAATTATTTGAATATCTCTCTAACCGGGTGGAATTTCCCCAAACCATTTCTGGGTCTTGGAGATCTCATGTGCTTTAGCCTCTCCACCAATTTTCATGGCTAGAGCACATCCGATGCTACCACAAATCAACAGTAGCATCAGATGTGTTCTTGCCACAGAATTTGGTGGAGGCTAGAATACATGAGATCTCCAAAACCTTCAAATCGTTTCTAGAAATTACTTAATTAGATTATTAACCAGTTTTTAAAGATTTCCTAAGTCTAAACTTGAGGAACATGGCTAATTAATCAGTATTAATTATGTCAAGGTGAGAATCATCTAGAAACTCACACAGATCGATCCAAAGATGATCCTAGCCATCGATTATGTTTTAATCTTAGCCGTTGGTACTCCAACAGAGGATTATAAGAGGTGGTCGATGTGGTGATGAAGAATACACTTGAGCAGTTTGATTTCTTGACAGATTGATTTCCAAAGTAGCAACAGTCAATTGCCAGAGAGAGCTAGAAATTGAAAGAGTTTGTGAGGGGCAGAGACAGTGAGGCTGGAGGAAGTATTCCAAATCTAGTGAGTGCATTTGCAGAGAGGTAGAAGAGCCACAAAGAAGCTGACGTAGGGGCTGCATAGTAGCTTCTAGAGGCAATTTTGATTTGTTGAGAGGAAAATACATCTTTAGTTCTAAAGGCCAGGAGGAGTCCTAGAGTGCCAAATAAGCATTTTTCCAATCAGCAGAGGGCAAAACGACTTCATCAGAGACCACTAAGAGGCTTGACGTCAAGTAGACTGCGCAGGGAAGTGTAGAAGTTGGCGCAAAGGGTTAGAGGGCCGAGTTTTTGAAGGAAAGTTGTGCCAGGGTTTGCCTATGGGGTGAGGAAATTCCTCACTAGATTCTTGCTAGTATTTTTCTCTGTGGGATTGCCAGATATCAGCATTCAGTTGTACTCAGAATTTCTCATTCTTCATAATAATAAAACCCCTAGCTGTTGCTCCGGTTTTCCCAAGTTGGGTTTTTCTAGGGATTTTTGTTCAAAAATAATTGTGTTAATTTTGTGTGTATGGTAGCATTTATCTGCTTCTTTGTGTGTGGTAGCTGTTGAAGTTTCTAAGTTTACTTAGTTTAGAAACCCTTCATGCACTTTTTCTGATTTATTCCTACCTACTTGTTATTTGTTCTTTAACAAGTTATTTACAAAGTAAATACTAATAATAAACAGCGATGCATTCTCAACATATTACAAATCAACAACTAAAAGAAACAAGAACAAACACACCACATGACACCATTATTTTTGGACCAATGTCTTCGGAAAACCCAATGTGGGAAAACCGGTGCAGCTATTTGAGGGTTTTCTTATTAAGCAATATCAGAGTACAATCTGGGTGTCGAAACTAGCCTACACAACAGAGAATTTCCTTAGCAACTATACCTCACAGTTTGAGAGAAATCTCCTGGCTGAAACCCCGGAAAATCCTTCCGGTAGCTCCTCAGCACAAAACTACTTTGCAACCCCAACGTCTACCCAATCTGGACTGCATCAGCCCCTCTCTATCTCACGCTGGCCCTACGTCATCCCCAGGAGGCCCTGCGTCAGCTTTCTGGGCCTCTGCGTCAGACATGCTGGCCTCTCTAGTGCTCCGCAACACTTGGTTGCCTTTGTGTGAGCCCTTGTTGTCTCTGCGTCACTCTCCTTGGCTGTTGCGCTGCTCTCCCGGCACAATCTCTGCCATCTTTGTTTCTCTGTACTCAATGCCCTTCAGCTACTCTCCCCACTGATTCTATCTCTCTTAGCAAACCCTGCTCTAGAGAATAGAATGACTGATCACTCTGGTGTATTCTCCAAGTGACCCTCAAGCCTCCTCTTATACTTTTCTTGTTGACATTTCAACGACCGAGATTAAGTCCCTAATCAACAACTAAGATTAGATCTGGCTTGATCCATGTCGTTTGGACCATTCTAACACAGATTCATATTAATAAACATTAATATTTTATTTTCCCTAATTTCAGATTTAGGGACTCCATTAAAAATATTAATTATTTTAATATCTCTTGATCTGTTTAGAATCTACCCAAACCCTTTCCGGATATTGGAGATCTCATGTGCCCCAACCTCTCCTCAAAATTTTGTGGCTGGAGCACATCCGATGCTACCCCAAATCAACACTCCCTCTTAGTGAGGATTGTGCTCTAGCAATACTCCTCATGGAGTATTACTCTGATCATCCGGCATCGGTACCTGTGCTAATGCTAGGCCTTCTTGCCCAACATCCTCTACACTGTTGCCTCCTGTACTGTTGCCCGTGGTTCTGCCACTGCCACTACTGCATCTGTACGACAACTCCCTCTGCATCCGTGCTGCTGCCGGTTCTTTCTCCCAGCACTGCAGCCACACTGCACCTCCTCTCATCATGTTGCATCGTGCTGCCCATTGCTGCGCTGCAACTCAGTTATTGAGAAGTAAGTAGCTGATCTCCCAACTGACCTCCCTGTTGAGCTAGAAACACCCATTGATGCTAAAGCTCCCTCTCTCGCTAACAAGTGCTCCCTCTCTCTGACCTCTGTGCTACCGCAACAACTCCTTGCATCTCGCACCGTTGCACACCTCGTTATGCCTTCCTGCACTGGTGCAACAATCATGTGCCTCTCGCACTGCTGCAGCTTGCTAGCTCTGCGTTGTCTTGGGACTCCTGCACTGTAGCTCTTTCTGCCGCTCCATCCGCATCCGTCTCTACCCACTCAACCAGTCCTGCTACTCCTCGTCGGGGCTCTCGTAGCAAGATCTAATCCAAGAGGCTGGGTACCTCAAGGATCCTGCCCCTCATTGCCTATAGTCCGCCTTACTACAACTCTATGTCTCCACACTTCTGCTCAAGTGGCACATGTGCACTCATGGCATAGTCATCGTCTGTCAAAACTTCCTTCTTTGCCCGTGTTTGCGCTGCCTTAGTCTCGGAAGACTCTCCCTTACTCTTCTTCCTTGGGTACTAGGTCACATAATGGCCAATCTCCCCACAGTGGAAGCACTTGATCTTGAGAGATCTTTTTTCTTTCGCTTCTCCTGCTTTCCCTCAGATGCTAGGGCCACATCCTCCTCCTGGTTGACCTTGATTGCTTTGCTATTGCTACCTATCTTTGATTGCCGTTTGATCTCTTCTTGGCGAAGTGTTGCCCACATCTCGTCCCAAGGTGGGAGAGTCCCTCTGCCCAAGATACTCTGGATAAACACTTCCCAATCTTTTGAGACAGTATTCAGGGTTTTCCTCACCATAAGCTCCTGATCCGATGTCACTCCTATCGCAGTCAACTGGTCTCGAATCTAATTTAGTCCTTTGAGGAAGGTGTCAATCGATTGACCCTTCTTCATCTGATATGACCTCATTTGGTTCTCGAGCAACATTCTTCTCTGCACAGAAGTATGCTGGTATAGGTTTTTTTAGAGCCTCCCACATCTCAATTGTCATTTCCTTCTCGGCTATATATGGTACCACATGATCCTTGACCCCGTTAAGGATAATGCACTTGGCTCTCGCTATTGCCTCTTCGTACTTGTCATTATCATTGGGGTTGATTGGAAAAGCTATAACCTTCAAGGCGAAGTTCTTGACACAACTCCTGTCAAGCACTGATAAGATTCTGGCCTTCCAGACTGCGAAGTTCGATGCTCCGTCCAGTCTATCCTAGTCTCTTACCCCGTGTAGTACCATGATGGTCCTCTACTTCTCTCCTGGAAGTTCTCTGTTCGATTCTTCCGAGTCTCTACTTCCTGTCTAGAAGTTCCCTTTTGGACTCCCTCCGAGTCCTGATTTTCCTCCTGGAAATTCTTCTGCCGCTTGTCGAGATGCCCCCTACTCTGATTGTCTTGTGCAGCTGCACTGTTGATCTAGGTTCCTCGGTTAGAAACCCTCGGTAACAGCTCCTCTGGCCCTGCTCTATCAGGTACTGTTCTGACTACAGTACCTCACCAACTCCACTCTGCAATATTTCTACAGCCTTCTAGACTCCAGCAACTGCCTCTCTGTGAACTGCGTCAGCCCCTCTCTGCCTCATGCTGGCTTTGCATCACCCAAATGGGTCTGTGTCAGCCCTTGGATGCCTTATGTTATCCCTTTGGCCCTTTATGTCAGCAACGCTGGCCTCACTGAGGCTCTGCACAGCTCCCGACTTCTTCTGCATGGCTCTGGTTGGCTCTGCGCTGCTAGAAACAAGTTTTGTCACCTCGGGACCGTTGTTTTCTACTGCTATTGCTCCACTCGGCTGATGTCCTTTAGTCTTCCTATGATCTGCAATCACACTCTGGTACCATGTTGAAGTTTATAAGTTTACTTAGTTTAGAAACCCTTTATGCATTTTTTCTGATTTATTCCTACCTACTTGTTATTTTTTCTTTAACAAGTTATTTACAAAGTAAATACTCAAAATAAACACTAGTGCATGCTCAAAATATTACAGATCAGCAACTAAAAGAAACAAGAACAAACACACCACATGACACCATTATTTTTGGACCAATGTCCCCGGAAAAACCCAATGCGGGAAAACCGGTGCAGCTATCTGAGGGTTTTCTTATTAAGCAATATCATAATACAATCTGGGTGCTGAAACGGGCCTACCCAACAGAGAATTTCCTTAGCAACTATACCTCACAGTTTGAGAGAAATCTCCTGGCTGAAACCCCGGAAAATCCTTCTGGCAGCTCCTTAGCACAATACTGCTCTGCAACCCCAGTGTCCGCCCAATCTGGATTGCGTCAGCCCCTCTCTGTCTCACGATGGCCCTGCGTCAGCACCAAGAGGCCCTGCATCAACTTTTTGGGCCTCTACGTCAGACACGTTGGCCCCTCTGGTGCTCTGCGCAGCACTTGGCTGCCTCTGCATGGCCCTGCGTGAGCCCTTGCTGGCTCTACGTCACTCTCCTTAGCTACTACGCTGCTCTCCCGACACAATCTTTGCCTTCTTTGTTTCTCTGTACTCAATGCCCCTCAGCTGCTCTCCCGATCACTGCTTCTATCTCTCTTAGCAAACCCCGCTCTAGAGAATAGAATGACTGATCACTTTGGTGTATTCTCCAAGTGACCCTCAAGCCTCCTCTTATACTTTTCCTATTGACATCTCAACGTTCGAGATTAAGTCCCTAATCAACGGCTAAGATTAGATCTGGATTGATCCATGTCTTTTGGACCATTCTAACACAGATTCATAATAATAGACATTAATATTTTATTATCCCTAAGTTTAGACTTAGGGACTCCATTAAAAATATTAATTACTTTAATATCTCTGGATCTTGGAGATCTCATGTCCTCCATTCTCTCCACCAAATTTTGTGGCTGGAGCACATCTGATGCTAACCAAAATCAACAGTAGCATTTGATCCTTCCATATCGAGTGATTCCAGAGGTAGAGGGTGCAACTCAGTACTTTTGTTGGGCAGATCTCTCGCTGGACTCAGAGGGTTTCACAACAGTTCGCTAGTGCAAGAACAACGTCAGGGTGGAAGAGAGAAAAGCACACACAGAAGGAACATTTCTCTCAGGGAACTTCTAGTCTCAAGAAGTTTGATTTTCCTTGCAAATTGGCGGTAGTTATGAGCGGATCTTCTCACTCCATAAGGGAGTGTGAGTAGAAGAGCATCAACCAAGCAGAAGGAATGAAGAAGTTTTTGACATTTTGTTGAGATGGCCACTACTGGGCTTCATGATCAAGATAGGTTGGATGGAGCTTCCAACTACGTCATCTAGAAAGCAAGGTTCTCCTTCCTTCTAGATGAAGATGGCCTGAAAGCCTACATTGATGTTGTAGGGCAATTATTTAGGATGTAGATCATCAAAAGGAATATAAGAAGGAAATGGTGTGGGTGAAGCAGCTGATCCTGGATGGAGTTCGAGACCATATTGTGTCACATATAGCTGGCAAAGATACCCCCAAACAAATGTGCGATGCTCTCTCCACGCTATACCAGGGTACTTCCGAGCAACGGAAGATGTACCTAGAGGAGAAGTTGAGACTCATCTAGATGCAGAAAGGGGAAGGAATAGACCCCTACCTTACCAGAATTCAGGAGGTCTGAGACTAGTTGTTGGGGCAATGCCTTAATCCACAGAGCTAGTGTGATTGGCACTCAATAGCGTCTCAGAGGATTGGCAGGTTTTTCTCCAAAGCATATTGCGTAGAGATAGGCTTCCAGACTGGGATAGAATGTGGGCCGATTTGTAACAGGAGGAGTTGAGATGAGCTCTGTTAAAGAGCTCCATCAATGGTAGCAACAATGGATTGAAGATTGTGAAGGAGGAGGAGAATGTGGACCTCATATCAAAGGGTCCCAGTCAGGGACAAGGGGAGCAAAGAAAGGAGTAGAAGGACTTGTCAAAGGTCAAGTGCTTCAGGTGTGGTGAGCTCGGTCACTACAGTACCCTTAAGAAGAAGGACAAGAAGGAGAAGCAAGACCTGTAGGCATCTTCAATTGAAATCGATAGATTTTTCTCCAGGTTAGAGGAAGACTTCGCTATGTTCACCGATATACCTCCAGGAGTGAGGTGGGGTGACTTGGTGTTGTAGCCCCAGAGTGCTACAGATGGGTAGGATCCTTGAGGAATCCACCTCCTGGATCAATACCTTGCTACAGGGGCCCACAGTATTTAGTAGCTGGATGGATCAATGACAGTTGATGCATTCAGAGACTGAGTGACAATTGTAGACTAGTAGCAGTGAGATGTTGAGGACCGCAGTACAGTGTTGACAGTAGTGCAGAGTTAGCAACAACACAGTTTCTTGAGTGACAGTTCAGATGCTAGTAGTAGCCAGAGACTCGGGGGACAGATGCATCATACTGAGCACAATTGCTTCAGTGTTTTGGATGCTTTTCAGTAGCAACAACAACAGATGAGAGGGAGTTGTAGTGTTGGCAGCAGTATGGCAGTGTCAACAACAACATAGATGCAACATATATGAGAGTTGTGCAGTGGTTGGTGGGCAACAACAACCAAACATCAATAGCGTGACAGGAGATGATGCAAAGATAGGGTGTTGTGGCAACGAGTGAAACACTAGAACGCATTCCTCGCTAAGAGGGAGTGTTAGTTTTTGTAGCATCGGATGTGTTCTAGCCACACAATTTGGTGGAAAGGCTAGAATACATGAGATCTCCAAAACCCAGAAGTCGTTTCTGGAAATTCTGCCTAGAAATTACTTAATTAGATTACTAACCAATTTTTACATATTTCCCAAGTCTAAACTAAGGGAATATGGTTAATTAATCAATATTAATTAATTCAAGGTGAGAATCATCTAGAAACTCACACAGATCGATCCAGAGATGATCCTAGCCATCGATTATGTTTTAATTTTGGCCGTTGGTGCTATAACAAAGGATTGTAAGAGGAGGTTGATTTGGTGATGGAGAATACACTTGAGCAGTTCGATTTCTTGGTAGATCGATTTCCAAAGTAGCAGCAATCAGTTGCTAGGGAGAGCTAGAGATTGAAGCAGTGTGTGAGGGGTAGAGACAGTGAGGCTTGAGGAAGTATTCCAAATCCAGTGAGTGCATTTGTAGAGAAGCAGAAGAGCCATAGAGAAGCTGACACAGGGGCTGCACGGTAGCTTCTAGAGGCAAGTTCAATTTGTTAAGGAAAATACGTCTTCAATTCCAAAGGTCAGGAAGGAGTCCTAAGAGTGTCGGAGAAGCATTTTTCCAATCAATTGAGGGCAGAATGACTTCATTAGAGACCAGTAAGAGGCTTGATGTCAAGCAGACTATGCAGGGCAGCATAGAGGCTGATGCATAGGATCAGAGGGCTGAGTTTCTGAAGGCAAGTTGTGTCGAGGTTTGCCTGTGGGGTGAGGAAATTCCTCACTAGATTTTTGCTGGTATTTTTCTCTATAGGATTGCCAAATATCGACATCCAATTGTACTAAGAATTTCTCACTGCTGCATAATAATAAAACCCTTAGCTGTTGCATCGATTTTCCCAAGTTGGGGTTTTCCAGGAACTTTTGTCCAAAAATAATTGTGTTAATTTTATGTGTGTGTGCTAACATTTCTTTGCTTCCAGTGTTTTATTTTTCTACAGAATTTTTATTTGTGAAGGTAGCAATGTGTTTATTTCGATATTTGCCATGACAGATAAATTGTTAATTAATTAACAATTAGGAGAAATATTACCAGTTGCTGCAATGGAATTGCTGTTTGTGGAATTTTCACACAAAGTGCACTTTGATCATGGGGTAGTTGACAAGCACTCAAATGTACATTTGACTGGTCAACATGAAGTAAATGAAGAGGTTGAATACATCAAATATAGTAAGAGTAACAAGGTTTTAGTTGGTTGAAGATTGGACAAGTCGAATTAGGGTTTAGGTTGCACTATTTTAGCAGGGTAAATTAAGGTTTTCAAGATTGTCAATGTTCATTCACTGGTAAAATTACAACTCAAGCCACGAAAGGACTAACCTCAATTTGGAAGCCATTCATGACTGCACATTGGAACTAGTAGTTTAGAGCTCATATATGCGAAAAATAGTAGCACAACTCCCAAAAAATAGTTAAGATGAAAAATGAAGAGGACAAGTCCATGAATTTGGGCAGTGACCCCTCCTCAAGATGATGCTTATCTTTCAGTTGTCTCTGTTAGGTTTGGGCATTCCTCAAGTCATGCTTTGACCATATCATGTACCATCATTTTCATGAGGGTGTTTGAAGTGAAAACTTCTTGATAAACAGAAATATATGTATAAATATCTTATTAAAAATGAATTGACAGATGATGATTGTTACATTGGGGTTTCTTGGCTTATATATCGCCATGGGCACCCTTTGGGGAAAGGGCATGATCTTATGATCATGCCCTTTCGTCTACTTTAACCTAAAATTAAATAATAAACCTAAAACTAACTAATTTTTTTACATAACATTGCCTTCCTCTCGAAAGAATGCTTTGTCCTCAAAGCATACGTAATGATGGATGTTGTTGACAAAATGCTTCATTTTCCCAAGAAGCTTCTTCTTCGGGTAAGTCCTTCCACTTGATCAGATATTCCTTGATAGTACGATATCAAAGCTTTCTTTCTCTAGTAGACAAAATACCTTCTGGTTTTTGAATGACTCTTCCCTCATCATCTAAGGATGGAAGTGTTGTTTGCGTTGTTTGATTGTTACCTAGTGCCCTTTTAAGGATAATTGTTTGTATGGTTGGAGCTTAACAAATACCCATTCTCCAACTTCAAACTCTCTTTCGGTTCTATTACGGTTTGCTTGTTGCTTCATATGATTCCTTGCATTATTCATGTTTTCTATTAATATTTGGACGATTTTTTGGGTTTCTTCTAGTTGATCTTTAACAGCAGGTAGATTTGTCTGGACAATAGCTAGATCCTTCCATTTTGGGGGTTCATACCCATATAAAGCTTGAAATGGCGTCATTTTTGTTGATGTATGATAAGTGGAATTATACCACCACTCAACAAGATGTAACCATTGAGCCCACTTATTTTGTTTTTCTGTAGCGTAGTAACGTAGGTAGGCCTCCAAACATTTATTGACAACCTTTGTTTGGCCCATAGTTGCGGGGGAGCGCCCCCCCCCCACCCTTCGAACCCGCTCCCGAAGCGCGCTCCGGGCGGGAGCGGCTCCGGAGCGGCTTGGGAGCGCACT
>APFE030284465.1:77864-102723 GCA_000404065.3 Pinus taeda
GAGCTTCTGAAAATGGTCGCTCCCGCTCCCGCTCCCAAGTAACATTGGTTTGGCCATCTGTTTGAGGGTGATAAGAAGAACTCATATTTAGGTAGGTTCCTATATGGCTGAACAATTCCTTCCAAAAATTACCTTTGAACTTGGCATCTCTATCACTCACAATGACTTTTGAAAAATCGTGTAACTTATATATATTTTTGCAAAATATTTCAACGATTTCTTTTGCTGAGTATGACTTCTGTATTGCCATAAAGTGAGCATATTCGATGAGTTTGTCGACTACCACGAAAATCTTGTCCTTGCCTTCAGATACTGGTAATCCTTCGATAAAGTCCATCAAGATTTCTTCCCATTTCTGATTTGGAATGTTTAAAGGGTGAAGTAATCTTCGTGTCGTAATATTTTCACTTTTATTCCTTTGACATGTGTCACATTTTGCTACATACTTCTGAATATCACGATTCATTCCCTTCCAAAAGAAGGATTGATGTGCATTGTAGTAAGTCTTAAAGAATCCTACATGTCCAACTGACGGTGAGTCATGTGATTCCTTGAGTATCTTAAACTTAAACTTGGAATTTGTATTTAGATAGATTCTTCCCTTGTACCATAGGATATCATTCTTCCACTCAAATTTTGAGTTGTTGGGAAGGTTATTGATTATTGCTGTTATTTCTGGATCCTTGGCATACTCACTTCGAATTTCGTTAAGCCACTCAGGGACAACAACCAAAATTGCAAGTAGTGTTGGTTCTTCATCTTTCCTGGATAGAGCATCTGCTACCACATTGTCTTTACCTCTTTTATGTAGTATTTCCAAGTCAAAAGCGGCAATTTTTTCAGTCCATTTTTGTTTTTCTTCGAAAAGTGTTTTTTGTTGAAGGAGATGCTGGAGACTGTTGTGGTTTGTTCGAATAGAAAACTTACTTCCCAAAAGATATTGCCTCAACTTAGCTAGTGCATGCATGATAGCGAGCATTTCTTTGTTGTATGTGGATTTACGGCATTCTCTTTTGTTGAGCTTCCTACTTTCAAAAGCTATTGGATGTCCTTGTTGCATTAATACTGCACCTATACCGAATCCAGAAGCATCACAAATGGTTTAGAAAAATCTGGTGTTGCTAATACGGGAGGATTAGACATTATTTCCTTCAATTTTTCAAAACACCTTCCTGCTTCCTCATCCCATAGAAACGAATTCTTCTTTAAAAGATTTGTTAGAGGTGCAGTTATATGTGCATAGTTTTTAATAAATCTTCAATAATATCTAGTCAAACCTAAAAACCCTCTTAGCTTGGATATATTAGCAGGTTTGGTCCATTCTTTTATAGCTTTGATTTTATTAGGGTCCACCTTTACGCCTTCATGGGATATAATGTGTCCAAGGTATTCTACTTCTTCCTTTCCGAAGGTGCATTTGGATTTTTTTGCATAAAATTGGTGTTCGTTAATGAGTGTAAGAACTTTGTCCAAATGTTGCAAGTGCTCCTTCCAAATTTGACTGTAAATTAGAATATCGTCAAAGAATACTAATACAAATCCTAGGATGTGGATGAAATAATTCGTTCATTGTTGCTTGAAACATTGTTGGTGCATTGGTTAATCCAAATGGCATTACTTTAAATTCATAGTGACCTTCGTGTGTTCGAAATGCCGTTTTTGGTATGTCCTCTAGTCTGATTCTAATTTGATAGTAGCCTGATCTTAAGTCCAATTTTGAGAAATACTTTGCGCCATGTAGCTCATCCAACATTTTGTCGATAAAGGGGATTGGGAACTTGTTTTTTATTGTTATTTTGTTTAATACCCCACAATCAATGCATAGCCTGAATGAACCATCTTTCTTCCTTACCAACACCACTGGAGCAGCATAAGGAGTTTTACTTTTTGAGATGATCCCACACTTTAAGAGGTCTTGGATTAATCTCAATGTGGGTATCGGTATGGCTTGATGTTGACAGGGTTTGATCCTGCCTTGACTTCTATTGTATGCTCAATTTCCCTATTAGGCGACATCTTCATAGGTAGGTCATGAAATACTTTTTCATGCTTCCGAATTAGATCTTGTATCTCTGGTGACTCTTCACTGGTCATATTTGCAGATAACATTTCTAACTGGTGCCATTGTACTACATAAGCGGGTGCTCCTTTTCGAATCATCTTCATCATCTAAGATGATGATACAATTTGATTTTATGGTGCTTGGAATCCGTGTAATTTGTATTTGTAACCTCCCCATTTGAATCTTATAAATTGTACTTGGTGGTTGGTGGCATAAGTACCTAAAGTTCATAACCATTGGATACCCAAGACTACATCTACTCCTCCTAACGGTACCGTGAAAAACGGAGACTCTAAACTGAAGTCTTGAATTTGCAATTTAACCTTATGGCATTTCCCCACCTTTTCAATCTTCTTACCGTCAGCTACCATCACCTTCATGTTTGGTAAGGGAAATGAAAAAATATTGAGTCTCTTTGCCACGGTTGCATCTAAAAAATTGTGTGTGCTACCAGAGTCGATGAGAACCACCACGTTGTTCTTCTTTATGTGTCCTTTTAACCTTGAGTCTGAGGTTGTGATATACCTGTCATAGCTGATAATGACACTTGTGGAATACTTTCGTCATCTAATTCTGGTGAGAATTCTGGGGGATCTTCTGTTTCTTCTATGTCAGAATCTTCACTGTTAGAATCATTGGTTGCTTCACAAATATAGGTTCTTTGGTTCTTTTCCTTTAGCACACCTACATTTGGGGTCCCGCTTCTCACCACAACACTTGCATTTACCCTCTTTTATCCTTTGCGTTTCCACATTAGATTTTTCATCTTCACGACGACGTGGTGGAACATATCTTGTATTTTTTGCGTCCGCATACTGAGGTATTCTTCGTCTTGAATATGTTTTTTCGGATTTTGACCAAAATATTTGTTCGAATTTCTTTTCGGCTGTTTTTGCTTTTCGTCTTGCTACTTCTATTGATGAAATGTCATGCATCTCAAGTTCTACTTGTAAATGAGTTTTCAGTCTCGAGACTTATGATTGAATTAGACAAGATTCTGATAACCCAGGTACTTGTGTTACTAAGGTCTCCCATTCTTGAGTGTATTCGTCCACACTTCCTTTTTGTCATAATTTGATGAGTTTTGAAAAGAACTCTTCTTCCCTTACACCCTGGAATCTTTTAAAGAATGCATCCTTAAATTTTCTCCAGCTAATGACGTGTGTTGTTTTTTTCCACCACATATACCAATTATATGCTTCTCCTTCCATTTTCATGGATGCGTGCCTGAGCTTTTTGTCATTGTCATTGATGTCATATATTCTTCTGCTTTATTTATCCATGCAACATTGTTTTTTTCGTTTCCATCAAATTTAGGCATCTCGACTTTTGCCCTTCGCTGGTATGTTGCTAATGGTTGAGCAAAAAAGGGTTGTTGATTGGTAAGGGTATCCCAGAGTTGCTTGTTTGTAAGGGTTGCATTACTCACTTCTTGGTGGGCTGTCGCTGATTTTTTTGGGGATTCAATTTTTTCATGAGTCTGTTGACTTTGTTGAATTTGACGAGATGTGCTCTTGATTCTCTTCATTTTCTTTTAGTAGTTGTGCGGGTGTACAATTCACATTTTTACACAGAAGTTTCAGCGTTGTTAAGGCCTCTCTAATTTCTACTTCTGTTTGGACATGTTGATTTTCCATCTTTATTTCTATTCAATTTGTTGTATCCTGAAATTTTTTTATTTTGTCAACCTGATTTTTGATATTGTCAGCGTACCTCTCAAGCTTGATATGGAATTCATCTAATCTTTTACTAACCTCATCGTGGTCGATATTTATCTTATGCTCCACGTCAACCAATTTTTTTTGAAAATCCGCCATTGTCATGGTAGACATTGAGCGAGTTTGTGGGGGCGTGTATTTATCTGCCAATTTAAAATTTAATAATTTTTTTTAAACTAATTAAAAAAATTTAAATTAATTAATTATATATATATTATATATATATATATATATATATATATAATATTATATATATAGCTATATAGATATTTCACGTTATATATATTTTACGTCATATATATTTCACATTATATATAAATTTATATATCTTTGCTGACCGTCATGTTTGCTGGTGGGGTCACCTTCGGCAACAAATAACACTTTCAACAGTCGTTCAATAGAAAATCTTAAGCGAAAATCACCGCAGTGCTGGGGCTGGACGGAGGCAAAAGGGACGCGGTGTGCAGGCTGAGGGGGGTTGTATGCGCAGACAATTTGTACGGACACATGTGTGCGGCTGGAGTCGGGCAGTGACACGATGCAAATAGGGTCGAGCTACTGGCGAAAGGGCAGAAGCGGACGGGTAAGTTTGGACAGTGCAGAAGATGGGGACGGATATGCCGCAGACTGCGGGCAAGTGCAGAGGACTGTGCACGGTGGGCAGAAAGGGACGGTGGAATGCAACGGATCGAATGGTGATACATACAGTGAAGTATGGCAGCGGACAAATGCATGAACCTAGTACTGGTGATAGGATTCGACGGGCTCTGATACCAGATGAAGTGAAAACTTCTTGATAAACAGAAATATATGTATAAATATCTTATTAAAAATGAATTGACAGATGATGATTGTTACATTGGGGTTTCCTGGCTTATATATCGCCATGGGCACCCTTCGGGGAAAGGGTATGATCTTATGATTGTGCCCTTTCGTCTACTTTAACCTAAAATTAAATAATAAACCTAAAACTAACTAATTATTTTACATAACAATGTTCCCTTAGAATATGCATGTAGACTCATTCAAATGCTGAGGTACTCCTTTTTTTGGTCCTTCTCAAACAAATTAATCAGTAGTGGAATAGACATGTAAAAAACATAAATTAACCCGTCAAGCTTAAAAGGATGCTCCAGGAATCCGAAACCTTTTGATGCTGAAGTCTGCTGCCCTTGTAGCCTGGGAAAGCTGCTCGAATGGAAGGTTGAGCATGTTAAAAGGAGGTGCTTCCGTCCTACCTTTAATTCAACCATGAGATTTTGATGAAAAATGATGAATACATTATCCTGAAGGTCCAAATAGTTCTTTTCCCCATTCAGTTGCTATAGTTGGCTCTGCCCTTGAAGGAAGTGTGGCTATTGTTGGTTCAAACTTCAGAAGACATAGTTCTCATCAGTGGATATATTTCACTCTTGGTTGATACTCTTTATATTTGAGGCCTGATCTGAAATGATGAATTAACAGCTCTATAACAATGACAACTCAGAGGTGGAACAGTCCCAATATATTGTGTTTTAATCACTTGTGTTCCATTAGAAGCTGGGATATGCTGGCTGATATATGTCTGTTTTTTGCAGTCTCTAGCATCTGAATCTCTCAATTCCAAAGGAATGGAGACTTTTCCCAGTCATTGTACCAGTTACTATCTTGACATTAAAACTATAACTCATGCATTTGGAGTCACTAGCATTTGAAGAATTGGATTCTATTCAATTTATGTGTCTATCTGCACTTCATTTTCAACACCCAAACCACAATAATTTTGACATATATTAACAACATCTGGGCATCGAGAGTCTGCATTCTGAGCTCATTACCATTGGTTGACAACTTTACATCTTCCTCTGTTATTGTGGCATCCATCTCAACTCTATTTTCTTTTTTATACAGGGCTCATCTTCCTCTGTTATTGTGGCATCCATCTCAACTCTATTTTCTTTTTTATACAGGGCTTGACATGCTCTGCATAATATTTGTTACTGCTAGATCCTGATTTAAAACTTAAAAAATTCTGAAATGCTCGTTAAGTCAGAATTTTCAGCATGGACCCTGAACCAAACATTCCAACTTTCTTAGGCAGGAATTCACAGTAATACAGAGAAAACAATGCTGGAATTTTTTTTTAGCTCCTATAATTGCAATGGATAGAGAGGGGCCTGGCAAGTCTTCAAAGTCTGAGAATCAACATCTTTCAAAGATATATCATGTTCAATTGAAGATGCAGGACCTCGAATATCATTTAGATACTTTGGATTATTTGTTGTCCTCGGTTTTATAAATCTGGAACTTTGGCAAGAACCAAGTCTTCAAACAGGAAAGGTAGTCTGCGCAAATGATGAGATCTGCACATAACAGGACTGCTATAGTCTGGTACATGTGCTGTACTTGAAAACCACCACAGCTATGGCTGCTGCCATGCATCTCTAATACAATGCTGTTGTTCACAGTCCTCTGCAGATCCAAAATGATTATGCATTTTGGGTTAGTAACAAACATCACTGTTATTAAGCCGAAAAACAGAATTGCTGTTTACTTTCTATTGCTGTGTACTTCCTAATCACTGTTCAATGTTAAAAGCAAACCAGAAACTCAGTAGATGGACTGTCAAAATCTGTTACTGCTTTTTCATTAGGTTCAAACTGAAATCTGCTGCAGGAAAAATACAGCAAGCTAATTTGCCACTTGCTGTTGAACTGAAATGAATAATCCTATATAAAACTGCCTTCTTTTGTAGACTGAGAAGAAGAGTAGATCAATGGATCTGGACGCATGCACGACAATGTCTCACTGAAGATGATCAGAGGCATGCAAGCATGTGCCCTACTAACTAGACTGCACGTGCTTAGCTAAACTTAGACTTGAGCTAAAAATTAGAAAACTGCATAATAAGACAAAAGCTAACACATGCAATTGCATGCACACTATTTTACGTAACTGAGAAATGACCAGCAAACTATCTAACACATGCAAACTTCCAAGAGTAGATTGCTCAATATAAAACAGTGATCCACTCTTAAGGACGGATTACTCTCTCATGATTAATGAACCAAACTTCTGAAGAACTGCGTCCTCACTGTCCTATTGATCTGTTCACCAGTGTGCCCAGACCTATAGAAGATGCTCTGAAGTACAATCTAACACATATGCCAACCTCCTAAGGAAGTGCACCACATAAAACATCAATCCAAGGTTTTGAAAGTCTACTCCTCTGGTGGCTTGTTTGGTAATCTTTTGAATTGGAAGATCAATTAAAGCCTCTTTTATTGTCATGAGTTTCATTTCTTTGAGATTAAACTATTTAGTGGCATTCTGGTAGCTAAATAAGCTGGTTTTAGGCTGAATGCCAATTGAAACTTACAGCTTCCATTGTTTTTCATTAGTTAAATGTTACAAATTCTACTAACTGTGAATGATCTATTCAGAGCAGGAAGCTAAAACATTTAAAAGGCATGAAAAGTAATATTTCTAAGCAAAGCCAACGGGATTCTTTCATTTGTTAGAAAATTTGCAGGATCCTGCTTGTCTTTCTAAGAGATCAATTTATTAGTGAACGTTTGTTAATTAACCCTGCAGATTTACAATATACTCAGTTGTTCCCTCTTTAACTGTATGTTCATATCAACCTCAAATGCCGTCTGTTGATAGAGTTATTACAATTCAAACTGGGTCTTTTCTTGAAGGTGTTTGCAGATATGGAAGAGTTGGGTGTGAAGCCAGAACGTTTGGCTGTCGTTAAGATTGCAAAGACATTTAAGAATATGGGGATGATGGACAAATATGAAAAAGTACTTGAGAAGTATCCTGAAACAGAATGGGAGTACCGCTATCGCAAGGGGAATCGTTACAGAGTTCGTGTGCCTAAATCACAACATCATGGTAAGAAAATATAAAACATTAGAAAACCTTTGTTTGTACTGACATTAATGGGATCCTTACTGTATTGATGAACTTCTCTTTTAATTACTCTGAAAAGTACCCTCTATGTTTCCTTTTTGCTGACAATAAATGGAATCACATTGTATTCATACCCCATTCCATTGATCCAAAAGTTGCATTGCAGTTGTTAGTTTGTTACTCTAGGGCCAATTGTTGCCACTTATAGACACATTGTGGGCATGTACATCTCTCAACTGGGATACATTTAAATAATGGACTTAGCTCTAATTGTATTGCTGGTGAAGCGGCAAGCCAACTATGGCCAAATAGCCATTCCTCAATGGATATTGTTTCGGTGCATGACTGCTTGCTAGACTGGTTAAAGGATTCCATGTCTTTACAATATCAGTGTGAAACGTTTTTAACGCATAAGAATGTGGAGCTATTTTTCATCTGTGAAGTAATTTATAGAGAGAAATATTCTACTGTATCTTGGAAGTATTTGTATAAAAAATAATATCTAGTTCCAGAGCCTCACAATTTTAGAAAAGCCATCTTGGAAAGTTCTTTGAGAGTAAAACTAAGTAGTATGTAGCAAAATCTATGGAACTATGTTATGAATAATAATAATAATAATAATTAACTAACTAATAATTAGTAGTGACAAGGCATGTCTTTATGGACATGACTGTTCATGGAAGGGTACCTGCCTAGGTATATATACAGGACCCTCAATTGTAATCAAATCATCATCTCATATCTTTTGTACAATTTTTATATAATATATTATTGTCATATAATGGATATTTACATATACCAGATCTTTTGAGTATCCTACTACATATACGAACTTTGTTTGTTACATTGGTATCAGAGTTGTTCGATCTCTGGCCACTCTGCTGCTGCACAGAGAACCAGTCTGATTCGGCCTTTTGGACGTCGACTCTTCGTTAACTTTGTCGCTGTCATAATTCAAGCATTTTGCTACACAGGTTTTTGGAGATTCTCCACCTTGTCATTAGGCCTTTGGCCATTGAAAAAATAATAATAATAAAAAATAAAAGAAAAAAAATATAATTTTTATCGTAGCATCAGATGTATTCTAGCCACACAATTTTCTAGAGAGACTAGAATACGTGAGATCTCTAGAACCCAGAAACTGTTTCTGGAAATTCTGCCTAGAAGTGACTTAATTAGATTATTAACCAATTTTTTTAATGTTTCCTAAGTTTAATCTTAGGAAAACTGGTTAATTAATCAATATTAATTAAGTCAAGGCGTGAATCATTTAAAAACTCATAGAGACTGACTCCAAAATGATCCTAGCCATCGATTATGTTTTAATCTTGGTTGTTGGTGCTCCAACAAAGGATTATAAGAGGAATTTGATGTGGTGATGGAGATGACAAATATTCTGGCTGATCAGCGACCAAATGATCGATCCCACAACAACTACGAAAGCTCCTTAGCTGGACAACGAAAGCTACTCCAAGATTCTCCACTGCTCTACATCACTTTCCAGGGACTGTGTCACCCTCTCAGCTCCAGTCTGCCCCACGAAAATTTCCAGTGCTGCCTCTTGGCCCTGCGTCAGCTCTGCTAGCCTCTGCACAGCTACTGTTGCCTTTACATCAGCCACTTGGCTCTCTGCATCAGCCCTTTTTCCCTCTGCCTCACCCGCGCTGGCCTTCTTAGCCTCTGCATTAGTCCCCACTACCTCTGTGTCAGCCTTCCCAGGCTCTGCGCTGTCTCTCTGGCACTATCTTTGCCTCTCTGCTATATATTCTCGGCCTTCTGCCGAACTGCCCCTCGCTGCAACAAATCACTAGTTCGATTCTCGCAGCAAACCTCGCTCCAAAAAATCGAACTGATTGATCAAATTTGGTGTATCTCCAATTGACCCTCAAGCCTCCTCTTATACTTTTCCTATTGAGTCTTCAACGACCGAGATTAAGTCCCTAATTAATGGCTAAGATTAGATTTGGCTTGATCCTCGTCTCTTGGAACCTAACCCAAAATTATATTAATACACATTAATATTTTAATTTTCCTAAGTTATACTTTTTTTTTCAACAGAAAAAATCAAACCATCTATTAAAAATAGGGTTACATAGTAAATGCAAGCATTACAAAGAGACTCAAATCCACCATAAAAGGGGAAAAAATCTCAGCCGGCTCTCAAAACCTGCTCGTTGTGTAAAAACGCTCAGCAAGCCAAACCAAGAATGGTGGCTCCTCCAGAACGCGCGCGCCTCCCTTGATCAGATTCACGCAGGGAACACGCAGAGGGATCAATATAAGCAAGAGGCAAAACAGAGACCTCGAGAATCCACAGTGATCACTAGAAGGATTCTCGATCGACAGAAAGGAAGCAAAGAGAAAAACTCAGCTTCCCGGGCCTCCACAAATAAGGAAAACAGCCCAGGAACCCTGAAGAAGATTTACAGAAGGGAATGGAAGCGAAAAACAAGATGAGACAAAACAAAATATGTACAAAAACAAAGAACCGATTTCTGATGTAACAAAATCTAATCGAAAATGGGTTGTTCGACAGATCGAACCACCCCATTTTCATCCTTCGTGATAGTCCACGACCCCATCTCAAGCTCAACACCTGCTTTGGAAAGGCGGTCCACATCAAAATTCCTTTCCCGGAAGATATGACTGAGAGAGATCTCCATGAACTGACTTCTAAGGCGAGAAGCTTCTTTAAGCAGGGGAATCAAAATGAGATTGCTGCAGCGTTGAGCCCCATTAAACCAATTCACAGCATTCACTGAATCCCCGAATATCTGGACTTCTCTCACATTTCTAAGTATAAGCCAACAGAGAAGGAGATGTAAGGCTTTCAATTCTGCAAAATTATTGGAGCCCTGTCCCAGACCAATTGAAGCTTTAACAAACTTTTCCTTTGATAAAGTGAATAATCAAGCCTGCCCCGCATTGACCATTGATGTCCGAGGCCCCGTCAAAATAAGCCCATGGCATAGAATATCTGATAGATTCTTGACGAACAACTCTAGAAGTAGAAAGAGCTTGAGGAACAGGAATATTTTCATAAATAGCAACTCCTTCTGCGGCAAGTCTTCCAATAGGGAAGACAGAATCCTTAAAGATAACTTGATTCCTAGCAAGCCATGTCCCCCAGGTAATGAGTAACGAAATGGTTCTTTCTCTGTCATTTGAAGTTTCATTCCACCACCTCTGCCAAGCATCTAAGAACCCCTACCCTTCCCACCTAAAAGGAACTTTTATCAATCTTAACATTTCGGCCATAGGCTAGAATTAAAGGGACAAAAAAGAAACAGATGTTGAATTATTTCGACGCTATCTTTACAAAGGGGGCACCTGCCGGGACCAATCCTTCCTCTTCTTTGAAGAAAATCCCAGGTAGGAACTTTCTGAAGCAAGACACACCAGAAGAACAACCTTGATTTAGCTGGCCCTTTTAACTTCCATAGCGATTTAGCCCACCAAGCCAGATTCTCCCATCCATTTTGAGACGTCATCCATTTGTACCCCGACTTTGGAGAATGAAGACCATTCTGGGCAAAGACCCATTTAAGCTCATCCGGAGAATCAGAGAGCCTGACTGAGGAATTGAGAAGGTCCGTTTATACAAGTCCCATTCCTCCAGCCATTCACCATTCAAATTTAAATCTCTTCCCTGAAACCACCCCTGACTCCAAATGGTGGAAGCCCGAGGATCAACCACTTGATTTAATGTGTATAGACCCCTATCTTTTAAGGCCGAAACCAACCCCCGAGATAGAGAAAATCTCTCAGAACAACCTATCCAGGGGTCTCTACCCATCCTGATCTGAGTTTCGTCCCCCACACTCCAAGCCAATCCCTTCTCTATGACTTTAACGAATGCAACCACAGCTTTCCAGACCACTGAGGAGTTTTTGGAAGACTTTTGTGGCAGTCTGATCCAATCAAGCGTTGATAGAGGATCAATATATTCCTTTTAGACACAAAGGTCCACAGGTTCTCAGTGGAAATGAACCTCCAGGCTAGCTTTGCTGCTAAAGATTGGGAGAAGCAAGCAAGGTTTTTAATACCCCAGCCTCCCCACTCTTCAGGACGAGCGATTTTATCCCACGCGATCCATGGGGTAACTTTCTCAGACTTGGACCCCGCCCACAGAAATCTGCTGCATAATTTATCAATTGAGTATAAAATTCCTTTGGGAACCCATGTCAAACTAGCCCAGTAGACTAGGACTGCCATCAAAACAGATTTAATTAAAACAAGCCTACTAGCCCTGGAAAGCCACTTGTAACTCCAATGTTTAAGTTTGGATTCCAGTTTTGCAAGGATCCAATTCCAATCTTTTATCCTATAATTGTTGGGCTTCAGAAAGAACCCCAGATATTTGAAAGGATCCTCCAGCGTTTTGACTTCAAAGTTCAGGACCGATTCCACTTTGCGCATCAGCTCTCTAGCCAGACCTGTACAAGTTAGGGAATATTTTCTCTCATTTATGCAGAGACCAGTAGCCTTCAAGAAAAGGTCCAAGATCCTCTTGAGCGTCCTACAGTCCTCGAGACTACCATTGCTGAAAAGGATTATGTCATCCACAAAGAGGATGTGAGTGACCCAGAAATTTTGTGCTACTTCAATTCTTTTGAGAGTCCCCTGTCTTTTTGCTTCGTGGATTAAGAGACTGATACAATCTGCTGCTAGCAAAAACAAAGGGGGAGAGAGCGGACAGCCTTGGCGAAGGCCACGTTCAGGGCTAAAAAAACTGGACGCTGCACCATTGATCAGGACCGCTATGGATGAAGAAGAAACACAGCTCATAATCCATCTTACAAAATCATATCTGAACCCCAGATGAGTTAACAGAAGCCTAAGGTACAACCAGTTGATTCTGTCATAAGCCTTAGACAAATCAATTTTCACAATGACTCCTTTTTTTTTCCCAATTTTTAGACTGTGAAGCGTTTCTTGAGCAACTCCAACAGCTTCATGAATTTGTTTGTCGTCTAGAAAGCCAAATTGCTCAGGGGAAATGTTTCTAGAGAGGAAGGGTTTTAGCCTGACGGCAATAATTTTAGCAATAATTTTGTAAACACAAGTACATAGAGAAATGGGCCTGAAATCGCCGAAAGAACTTGGAAGATCATATTTGGGTATGAATGCTAGAAAAGTGGCATTGAAAGGATGATAGATAAAACCTGAGCGCCTGGAATCTTCCACAACAGCCACTAACTCATCTCCAATGAATTCAAAGAAATGCTGGAAGAATTCGGCAGTCCAACCATCCGGGCCAGGGCTTTTTTCCCATTGCATAGATTTGAGGATGCTTTCAACCTCCTCCTTGGAAACAGGTGCCATGAGGGAATCATTACCTTCCTCCTCTACGAACCTTGGAAAGATCTGGGCAACTCTAATAACTTCTGCAATAGAGACTTCCTCTGGAGCTTTGAAAAGATTCTTGAAATAATTGACCCCCAATGAGGCCAAATCTTCAAAAGGACGAGCCATTTCACCGTTGTCTTTCTTCATTTCCCAGATTGTATTAGAGTTTTTTCTTCCTTTGGCATAATTCTGAAAAAACTTGGTGTTTTCGTCCCCTGCATGCAACCAGATCGCTCTACTTTTTAAGCGCCAGCTTTGCTCTCTGAGCTGAAGAATTCTCCTTCTTTCCATCTCCAACTCTTGAATTCTAGCCCGAGACTCTACTATACCATAGCCATTTCCGTCTAGGTCTTCAAGGAGGGCAAGTTCAGAATTAACAAGTTTCAGGGTTTCTTCTTCCTTCAGTTTCTTTTGGAGGGCCCAATGTTTTGAGGCGGCCTTCATCCTTATTAAATTGTCCATAAAAACCTGACTTCGACTATCACCTTCATTAAGAACATCTTTCTTCCAAGTGTTATGGAAGAGGCTAGTATAGGAAGCATCTGAAAACCAAGAAGAATCAAATTTAAAGGGAGTACCCGGTTTAGTGAAGTCTCCTTTCACTTCCAGAAAGACAGGGAAATGATCCGAAAGACCACCATCCCCAACCCAATGTCTAAACGCGTGTAAATTTTCTGCCAGCGATTCACAGATCAGGAATCGATCAAGTTTCTTCCCGATCCAATCTTCTCCTAATCTTCGATTCCTCCATGTAGGGTGCAACTTTATCGAGGATACATCTACCAGGAGAGAAGAGGCCAGTTTATTTTGAAAGAACTCAGAAAGGGGCTCTGCTCTAGCTCTAACCCCCCAAGATTTTGTCAACCCCAAAGAAAAATTAAGGTCTCCGCCAATAATAAGGTTTGGGTGCGACAGGAAAGACTTAGAGAAGAAGGAGTTCCAGAAGCTCTCCCGGTCCAAGACAGGACCATAGACATTGAGAAAAAGTAAAGGGATGCATAGTTCGTTGGAAAAAAGTTCCACAACCAAAACATTTTCTGATCCCCAAGAGGAGATCTCTCGTAACACCTTCACGTTAAAACCCAGAACCACCCCTCTCGAATGTCCATTCGCATCGATTGCATGGAATCTCCAACCCGAAAGAAGCTTGAAGAGACAACCTGAAATTTCTTCCCCCTTCCCCAGAGTTTCTTGGAGAAGTATAATATCAGGTTTGTTTGTCCTGATCAGATCCTTCAGAGCTAGATTTTTGGGTAGACTAGCTAGACCCCTGCAGTTGTAGGATAAAATGATCATCTAGAACTCTCAGGGGGTGACTGCTTCGCTCTAAGCACCCCTGGCAGAGACATCTGTTTCCCTCCAGCAATATCAATGACAGCCTTCAACTGTGCCTTCGATAGATTTTTTTTCCTTCCTCTTAGTTTTCTCGGACCTACTGACCCCACATCCAGCTCTAGACCTCCAACAACCGGCCCTTTCCCTTTCCTGATGGCTAAAGGTCTAAGATTGTAGTGGGGTTCAGGGCCCCCAACTCCAAGAGGAAAAGAAGAGGCAAAAGCCATAGGAACAGAGGACTGAATAGGAGAAGGGATGGTCATTATAACATTGTCTAATGGGGCTAGTCCCTTCTTCAGATCCGGCAGATCATTCGATGGCTGCCTGACAGGACCCGTCTCATCACAGCGAGAATGAGGAAAAGCATTAGAAGAGCGAAAGGAGGATGAGGGGGGAAGAAGTGAACTAGCCTGGTTCATTCCAGCCATTACAGAGACTACTGAGATACCAAGGGATATAGATTCACTTGCTACAACCCCAGGCTGTTCATTTTCAACTTCCTCCGCATGCTCCGGACCCAACTCCTGAGCGGTTGCCTGAAAATCGATCTCATTGATCTGAGCCCCTTCTTTCTAAGTGAATACCTTTTGATTTTTCTTTTCCTCCAGATTTTTCCCATTGTTCCTTTGCCTCCGACGACGGCGATGTCCAAGAGGACACTCTAGGGCCAAATGTCCATAATTATGGCAATGATGACATCTGAAAGGGAGGTTTTCATAGTCCAGGGTTTGAATAAACTCTAGACCACGATACTTCAAGAGCATAGCATCCGCCAAACCTTGTCTAGGATTTAAACTTACCAGAAGGCAAGCAACGCTCCAATCATGAGTGCGTAAATATGTTCTGTCCATGTCGAGAAACTTACCCAGCGTGTTTCCAATTGAAGAGAAGGCCGAGTCGGTCCAGAATTGAATAGGGAGACCCGATAATTTGACCCAGACTGGAGACTTCGCCGTTTTTTCTTTTTGGGCATCGAAAAGGGGTGTCCATTTCCTGAATAAGGTGGGCCTCTTCCCTAAACTCCAGTGCTTTTCCAACACCCATTCGACATGCTCCTTTTGCCCAAACCGAATGCAAAACCAACCTCTGTCAAGAATCTTGATCTCTTCTGCTTGACCCGGAGCATCTTTCCATTCTGACTGAGTCCAGTCCTTGATCAATGCAGCTGAGAACTTTCCTCCATGGACTTTGCCAACTAAGAAGGTTTCTGAGGCTTCCAACGCCTGGTCTATATGAATATCGACTCCAAAAACGCAACTAGGCCTCTCCTCTTTTTTTTCTGAAGAGTTTGGACTTCTTCCTCTTCCCACCCAGTACCTCCGTCTTGGCTTCTCCCTCTGCCACCTCAAACAGCTCAGTTCGCCTTCCAGCAGGAAAAATGATGTCTTCATCCGACTCCACGACCATCCTATTTGCCCCAACAGCAGAGACTGAGACCAGACTTAGATTTTGTCCCTTTTCTCCGGATCCGTTCGGCTTCCCTCCTGCCTCTTCATTAGACATGGACCTTGTCAGGCTGGGAAGCGTTCCTTTCAACATCAGATTTGTTACAGGTTTCCTTTCCTGGGCGTCTTTTTTCAATACTCCTCCTTCCACTGCCTTATGGAGGAAACCTGACTTCACTGCACTATTCAGAAAGAAATAGCACAGGTTTTCCTCGGACACATCATGTCCCCAGCAGGCGAGCAGGTCTTCAAACGCAGGTTCTATATCCACCGACTCGCTTTCGTGAAGCCTCTCCCGCTCTTCACACCGACCAGAGTCCATTCACGGCGTTATGATAGCAGAAAAAAGAAACTACACACCCCAGAGGCTTCTGAACCCGCAGCACCCAGCTCCCGAGCCTCATCCATGGGCGCCAAGTTCAGTGACGCAGCCTCCAAAACTCATTTGAGAAAAAAACATTCCTAAGTTATACTTAGGACCCCATTAAAAATATTAATTATTTTAATATCTCGTCATCCGGGTAGAATTTCTCCAAACGATTTCTTGGTTTTGGAGATCTCATGTGCTTTAGCCTCTCCACCAATTTTCATGGTTGGAGCACATCCAATGCTACCAAAAATCAACAAAATATTGTCGAGACACTATATTGGCGCGTTGGAAAAAGCCAAACATGAGCTCTACCCCTTCTCATTATGGCTATCACCCTAGTTCCTAGGGCCCCCCTTGAGTTCCCCCTACATCATCAAGGAACCCATGTATGTCCCAACCCCTGGTGGGCAATGAACTGCCCCACCTTAAGGCATGGAAAATTTTAGGGGCTAATATTCACAAGTGGGCTAATTTTCCATAATTTTCCAAAAAATAGATTCACTAATTTTCATTTTTTTATAAAAATGATTCGCCCCAAATTTTACAATATAAAATTATTTTTCCTTAAAAATCACTAACATTATTTAGAGAGTATATATAAACTAATTATAAATTTGAATAATTTTACAAATACATCAATAAACATTTTATAGTTTTCATATTAGGAACTAGTGAGATTCGCCAATGTTTTTAAACTTCAAGATAAATTTGCGTCCTTAAAATTTTTCATGCCTTGAGGGGATAATCACTGCTTATATCATACAAAGATACACAGGATGCTCTCATCCCGTAGAGCCCCAAGCAGTGTAATAAAAAGAAAATCAAGAAAAGGCAAAAGGAAAATGAAGAAGGATAGAAAAACAAAGGTCGAGGTTACTTATGTACCATGATTTCTCCCTCCTACATCTATATACCTAAATGTGTGGACATCCCTCATCATTATCACCCTTGAACCCATGGCATTTGGCCTTGAGACCCCTATGTCCCAATCCACCTCATCATCATCCACATGAACCCCATCACTTGAAGGATGTACCTTGGTCAAGTCTCTCCCTTTAGGGGCTGGGAACACCTAATAGGCTTGTTTACTAGCCACTCCTACCTAGGGAGATAACACTATTACATGGTCAAAGCCCCAAATTTGGAAGGGAACCCCATTATGAAGTCTCATTTGTGCCCTCGATTAACAAGCTTGATTCACTTAAATGCACTAATGAATTATTGTACCTGATGGTGAGGAGATACATTGGATCTTATGCATATTTGGCAAGTGGTTTCATCATGGGTTGGGCAACTTAACTGGGACCCAAGCCCACCAGAGGATCATATTGACACTTGTAGAGGATGCATTGAGAGCCATAGGACTCAATCATGTGATAGAGCATTATCTCATCTCATGGATACCCTCAACACCTTTAGCAGATTGTTCATTGCCCCACATTATTTACAGGATGATGCACTTGGACCAGCAATGCCCCAATTAGTTTAGTAGTGTACACATGGTTTGGCAGCTGATATGAGGCCCAGAGGAGGTTTGTCTCACCCTTGAGACATGGGAGGACAGGCACCATCTTTAGGGCCCTCATTTGGAGTAGTCTGCATGCTTATCTTTCTTCGGGAGACCCATGAGACCAGTGTTTGTGCCCCAAAGCTACTTGAAGCATGACATGATGACTTACATTGACATTGAGGGGCCATCCCCTTATGCATTTTTTATGGAGCCCTCTCTCTCATATTGGCACTTAGAGTACTCAATTTGGCCTTCCAACGGCCACATTTCATCATGACATCATCATTTTCGACCTACTATTGGATGATTTATTCATAAATTCTAAAGCTACTTGGTGGGACTTGTCACCAAGGACTTGTTTTTGCACATTAAAATATTGTTAGGGGCTTAGATTAGGAATTCGACCTCCTAAAGGTCTCATATAAATAGAACTCTCTCCCATTCATTAGAGAAATTTTAAGGTCTAAAATGGGCCTCCTAAGGAATATTATAAAACAATATGGAAATAATAAAATAAGATTAGAGTACCTCATCAATATTTGGAGGGAAAATAGAAAAAGCTACTTTTTCAACTTATCTCCCTATGATTTTACTCAAATTTCAACCGAGAGCTCTCGTTGGATGCATAATTTAATTTTTCATCCAAAAAGTACCCATGTTGCATACTTTCGATGGACCCTACTAAATGAAAAATGTGAAATACATGAAATAGAAAAATACTACTTTTTCAACTTATCTCCCTATGATTTTACTCAAATTTCAACCGAGAGCTCTCGTTGGATGCAGAATTTAATTTTGCATCCAAGAAGTACCCATGTTGCATACTTTCGATAGACCCTTCTATATGAAAAATGTGAAATACATGAAAAAACATTTTTTCATGTATTTCACATTTTTCATATAGAAGGGTCTATCGAAAGTATGCAACATGGGTACTTATGTTTTTTCATGTATTTCACATTTTTCATATAGAAGGGTCTATCGAAAGTATGCAACATGGGTACTTCTTGGATGCCAACAAATGGTCCCGCTCGAAATTTGAGTAAAATCATAGGGAGATAAGTTGAAAAATGAGTTTTTTATTTTTTACCCTTTACCTTTTTACTCAAAATATAGTTGAATCCTATTGGTTCTTATAAAGTTGATTTTTGTTGTACATTTTTGTTTTGAGGCCCATTTTTTACTTAAAAAATTCTCTAATGGTGAGAGAGCATCATCATTTAGGATTTTGGACTCTTGAAAAGAATTCAGACCTACAATTTGGGATTGTTTTGGATGTGCGTAGATGCACTTTGACATTTGGAGTTGGTTTGGCATCATTTTGGAGCTTCTTTTTCATGGTTTGGTGGATGGATATGCTTCATATTGTCTAGTAAGTGCTTCTTATTGTTGAATATCTCTATGTAAAGTCTAATGCATGGAATTTTCTCTTGTGATGAAGATTTATGCCCTAATTGATTAAATATGATTCAAAATTTTGAACTTTGGAAATTTTGCATGTGTTATTCATTGATAATATGAAATGAATGTTCTTAGTGGAAAATTATTGTATTTGTCCATGAAACTCCATTGACCTTGCTTCTAGTTTTGGCCTCCTTAAGGACCAAATTAGCTAATCTAAAGCATCTATGACTCCATACACCCAATGGTCTAGGCACTAATCATATCCCTTGATGGTCATCTTTAACCTTCAACTACAAATCTCTTCTTTTCTCTTCAGCCCCTCTTTCCTTGGACATCTACCTAGAACACCCTGTGAAATTCTCTAGAAAAGGAAATTTTGAAATCTGCCTAGATAGAAACCTATGCTAGTAAATTTGGTAAAATTTCCATGCTTAATTTTTTGGAAACCCTTGTGCCCTAGGTGTGCCCTAGAAGAGAACCTTGCTTGTTTCCTTTGGAAGAGGTGGCTTTCCTAAGGGTCATATGCACTTTATATTCAATGGAATAAACCCTAAGGGACTCTTTCCTATGTCTTACCGTGACCTAGTGAACACTTTGGAGTAATTTCCTCGCACATATATCCTAAAACCCTAATTAGGTCTCTCAAGGATAGTGAAAGCCTATTTGAAGTGTCCAAACAATCTTACAAAGGTTGTTGAGAGGTCCTATCCCACCTTGGAAGCCTTAACCTGGGCATACTCATCATCATTGAATATTTCGAACCCTTAGTCTAGATTTTCCTCCTAGGTCTTTCTTGGAGAGCCTTTAGCTTCTTTGAAGTATTCAGCCCTAATTGAGTCTCTCCTTGAATGGGCCTTGAGAATCACTTCATATCTTGTCATTAACCATGTCATCACAAGTGATTTCCTTCATACTAAGACTCCTCCCATTGGTGAAAGTCCGTAAAGAGCAGGGGACGTTGACTGACGTGAGAGTGGGTCTTTGTCTCATTTGTTGATTTTGGGTAGAATCGGATATGCTCTAGCTCTGAAATTTTGTGGAGGGGCTAGAACACATGAGATCTCCAGAACCCAGAAATCGTTTGGAGAAATTCCACTAGGATGAGGAGTTATTAAAATAATTAATATTTTTAATTAGTTCTTAAGTCTAAAATTAGGAAAATAAAAATATTAATGTGTATTAATAAAAATATGGGTGAGAAGGTTCTAAGAGACGAGGATCAAGCCTATTTTAATTTCAGCCGTTGATTAGAGATAAGATCATGGTCGTTGATTCATCAACAAGAAAAGTATAAGAGGAGGCTTGAAGGTCAGTGGGAGATACACCAAGAGATCAAAGAGTTCGATTTTTCTGGGGTGTGGTTTGCTGAGAAAGTCGAGCTAAGTGACCTGAGTTGTAGTGAGAGGGGAAGTTTGATGGAGGGACTTCAATCCAAGGCTGAGGATACATAGCAGAGAGGCAGAGCAGTAGCAGGAGAGGCAACGCAACTCCAAAGAGGGTAACACAGAAGCTGGAGGAGATGACGCAGTCCCTTAGAGGCAATGCTGGGGTTTTCTGTGGGGCAGAGGCAGCAGCAGTTCAACATATCGACTTCTGAGCAAGGGAGGGTCACTGGTGTTATCACTCCATAATTTTTCTCAAGGCTAAAAAAAATAAATTACCGAGGTAACCACAAACCTACTTTTGAGATTAGGATCTAGCCTTCCTAATTCTCAGAGAGGGCTCTCTCTTAATGATTTAACTTTGTTGAGTTAATTGATTTTAGGCTAGTTATGTAAGCTTCATTGGGTTTTGATTTAGTTTGGGTGGTGGGATCACTTACTTAGATGAACAGAGGTTTCCTTTTACCATTGGGCTATGGAGTCAAATGCTAGACAATAGGACTGGATTAAGTTCTAAAAAAACAGTGTCTACAGGGCAAGATAGGTGAGTTATAACAAATCTCAAAGGCTGGATGGTGAAGTGGTTTCTAATTGGATCCAGGGAGCAATTAAGGGTTCCTTAGGCCGGATTATGAAGAGAATGAAAGAGGTCAATTGGGATGGGAGAGCAATTAAGTGTTCTCAAATCTGGATATCATAGGAAAACATATAAATGACTAACTGTGCAAAATAGAGTGTACTTAAACAAGTTCTGAGTGATATTTCTAGTTAATTCATTCAAATTTGAATAACATTTAAGTTTATGAAACACATAAGAAAGTAACAAAATCAGACAAAGAAGATACTTCCTTGCAAATAGTTCATCTCATGAATCCTGTAATGCAATGCTTTTGTTACTTGCTCCAATCTATTGACTTGAAAATTGATACAATCACCATTAGGTTTAAGATCAAAATAACTCTACAAATGTATAGTAATCCACACTCAATACTTCGAACTATGAAGTATTTATACGAAAACTATTACAAAATATCCTACGCTGTATTGAGAACTAATCTAGGAAAAAAGAAATATCTTCATGCAAAAAGATAGAGACAGCTTTTGAACTGTTGCTTGTTGTCCCCGTTATTTAGGTTTTACAGTCTCTTAGTCTTTGATCTTTTGCCCTTTAAGCTGCTTGGTTGTTTGGTCTTCACGATGGATGTCATATTTACTTATGACCTTTCATCTAATACATTTTCATCTGACACACTTTGACCCTGTTATTTCTTTATCTACCTCCTCTATTTAGTCTTTTAACTGTATGCTCCATCACCTGCGTTTACTTTTATGTGTCACAGTAAACCACATCATCTGGTATCTTTTATTCTTATCTTGCTTTTATGTCTTTAGTAAAAGTGAATTTTACTAGAGACCTGTTTGACTTCATGTAAAAATGTGAATATGTTGTTTCTGATTTATCTCTCTTTTAACACTCAATGTGAATTCTTCCGCCTTATTGCTTTGTTATCTTTTTACTTTTACCTTTTACAATAAGACATAAGTGACAAGGAGTAAATATGTCCTGGAGAGTTGTTAGTATGAATCTTTCACTGTTTGCTGGTGAAAATGATTTCATCTCTGTTTTAACATTTACTGTGTAAATTGTTTCCTTCTGCTCTGTTGATGTATTGAATCTTCTGTTGATGAAAACCATTCGAATACATTTCCTGAGAATCTGGAACAAACAGGTTTTTAACTAGTATAAAAATTGTTTGTCCAGGTTTTATATGATCACTTGCAAAAATAAACCAATAGTTAATAAGAACACAGGTTTGCAAGGAGGAGATAATGGCTTTTGGGAACAGGGAGTCTGTGGAAAGAGTTCGAACTGTAATGAGGCTTAGTCGGGTTGTCAATGGTTTTTCACTTTCGCAATTCAAACAAAGTTAAGTGTAGCAGGGTTTTGAAACTTGTCGCGAGGATTTATCACAAATGAAACAGGTGCTATCACAGTGAATCGGAGTTTTTCTCGTGCAGTGGACAGGCGGTTTGGTGGTTTTGTAATTGGTCTATCGCAGAAGTTCAGGGTTTAGAGTTTGTAACGAAATAATAGTAAAAAGGGTAAAAGGGGGTTTTAGCTTTTAAACGGGTAGCGGTTAACTTTTGGGCGCGGTATTAAAGTGTGAATAGTGGGTAGTTTCATCATATGCGGGGAGGTGGTTTCGGGGGCCATCACACCACTTTTGGAAGTCGGGCGGTTTTTCCCCCGAGAGCACGCAAGTTCACCTAAAGTTTCCACGTAACCGAAAGGAACCCAAACAAAACCATGAATCTCGTGTGCTCTCAGGCCTTTAACTGTCGGACAACGAGAGCACGCGATATGGATGTGGGTCGTTGGATTTTGAAGTGGGTGGTCGGAGGGTTGTCGTGCGATCAAGATGCACGAAGGGAAATCGGGTAGAGATTAGCGGGGCCTGGGGGATTAATTACAAATAATCGTAATTAATTAATGAATATAGTGCGGGTTAAAAGTATAATGCGCGGGTTTAATACAAGAGGACCAGGGTTGTATGTAGTGGGGTTTGTTACTCGCACCAAAGGGGTGGGTTAAATGGGTTTATATTATATGGGTTTGGGATTAATATATATGTGGGAATTATTTTAATACGGGATACATGTATAAGGGGAACTAAATAGTTAGAGTTAAATGTTAATATTAGTATATGAGCGGGATTTAACATATTGCGATGGGTTAATAAAATGCGGGACCTGGGAATAAATACACTAGGGATATAAGCTAAAAGGGTATCGGGGAGGGTTTTTTGAAGGGGGCCTGATACACTATTCAAACTTAGGATAAGGGTTTTAGTGGGTTTACAAGGGAAAAGGAAATTAATAAGGGAGGGATGAATTTTTAAAAGGAAATGTCTAGGGAAAAGGGTTGAAATTAATGAAACAAGGTTAAAATGAGGGGAAAGGGTATTTTTTCAAGGGGAATGGGTTTCACACTAGGGAAAAGGGGTTTTGGGTTAGGAAATGAGTTTTGAAGGGTAATCTGCTAGGGAAATGTATGAAACCAAGGGGTAAGGGTTAAAATGAAGGGAAAAAGGGTATTTCTATAACAATGATAGAAATCGAGATAAAGGGGAAATAAATAAGTATGTAGTGGGGGTGAAATGAAATGAGGGAAAGTTAATCAAATAAGCTTGTAAACATCCTTTTACTCTCATAACTACTCCTGCTTATGATAAGTGTGCTTATGCTTTAACAACCTTGTACTTCTCCAACCTTTCTTCTACCTACCCTTTACTTATCTTAACATTTTTTCTTCAATTAATTGGGTGCATTTAAGCTAACAAATCCTTTTTCCTTTTTATTTTGAAAAACAAACTATCTAATTCTAATCTTATATCTTCCAATGGCTCATATTAAGATGTTGAGCACATTTTATTTCTCTACCTAACTATTGATCTGCCAAGATTAAGTAGTTTGGCTAGATCTTTATTCTCTAACTATAAATATGAAATTTAAAGCATGAATTAGTCAAGATTAAACAATTTGACTATCATGGGTTGTGGCATTTATGACAAGCTGCACACAATCATTATTTTGCACAGTGAAGTAAAAAGTAGGGGCACTTGGACTTGCATACTTTCATGATTTGTTTTTGTTTGGGGTTCATATTTTTTCACTTTTTTGATATTTTCTTATTCTTTTTGTCCTTTGATATTTCTTTTAGGACATACCCTATTTATATTTTTAAATTTTTAATATGGAAAACATTTTGCAAAAAGCAAAGTATGTACAATATTACAAGTTAAACATAGTTAATTCAAAATTATGAATCCTATTATTATAGAACCCTAACAAATGGGAGGGTGACATAGCTCCTAGAGGAGGTGACGCAGTTCCAGAGCAGAAGTTGGAGCAACCATCGATGCCCAGCACTAGGAACAACAGTTGTCATCTATGGGGTTTGATTATCCAATTGCTAGATTGCCAAAATATCTGTCTCCAGATAGAGG
The DNA here is from genome assembly GCA_000404065.3 of Pinus taeda. Taxonomy (NCBI): domain Eukaryota; kingdom Viridiplantae; phylum Streptophyta; class Pinopsida; order Pinales; family Pinaceae; genus Pinus; species Pinus taeda. The sequence continues at coordinate 102,341 of APFE030284465.1, forward strand.
TATTTCTGCTAGGTTTATTCTTTGTTGGGTGAGTCGGATTTGGCACCCTGGTTGTATTCAGAAATCTGCTTAATAATACAAACCCTCTATATGTTGCACCGGTTTTCCAGAATTGGGTTTTTCTGGGGACAATTATCCAAAAAGCAACGGTGTCCCTTGTGTGTTTGTCTCAATTTATTTCCATTCGTAATTTGTATGTATGTGTAGGCTACAATAGTGTTTTTCATCGTTGTTTAAATAATTAAATAGCTTGTTGAATGCAAAGAACAAGTGGGAGATGATAAACCAGTGATTGCAGTAGGATTTCTGGTGTGTAGATCAATGTTTTAAGACTCCGACTCCGACTCCGACTCGGCCGAGCAATGACTCCGACTCCGACTCCG
>APFE030284465.1:117501-161133 GCA_000404065.3 Pinus taeda
AGCTTCCTTTAATCGTTGCCTAATTTGCCTTACCTGCGCTTCCATTTCATAGATTAATTCAGGTCCTATTATCACTCGATCTTCTAACCTGTCCCAACTTAACGGTGTTCTGCAAGGTTGGCCGTATAAAGCTTCAAATGGAGGCATCCCAATCGAGCTGTGGTAACTGTTGTTGTATGCGAATTCGACTAAGGGTAAATACTTTTCCCAGTGTGATTGCTGATCCATTACATACATTCGCAACATGTCTTCAAGTACTTGATTTACTCTTTCAGTTTGCCCGTCAGTCTCAGGATGGTAAGCAGTGCTTAAATTTAGCTGAGTACCTAAGGCTGTTTGCATGCAAGTCCAGAATCTAGAAGTGAATCGTGAATCTCTATCGGATATAATCTTTTTAGGTACTCCATGAAATCTGATAATTTCATTTATGAATACTCGAGCTACGTCAACAACATCGTAAGTGTCTCTCACGGGAATGAAATGAGTGCTTTTTGTTAATTTATCCACCACTGCTAAAATGGCATTGTGTCTTTGAGAAGTAAGAGGTAGTCCAGTGATAAAATCCATAGAAATGGTCTCCCATTTAGACATAGGAATGTCGTGGGGTTGTAAGAGGCCCGCTGGGTGACAATGATCGGCCTTTACTTGCTGACATTCCAGACATTTTGAGACAAATTGAGTGATATCGCGCTTCATACCTGACCAAAAGAAGAGCTTCTTGGTGTCCGCATACATTTTCCTTACTCCAGGATGAGCACAATAAAGTTATAAACTGCTCTGTGGGCTTCCCCAAGAATGGTATCTCGAAGATCCTTATCATCCAGAATATACATCCTTCCATGGAATCATAAGATTCCGTCGTTTTCTAGTTCATATCCCTCGAACTTCGATTCTTTTACCCTGTTACTTTCAAGACTTGCTCTTACTTTTAAATACTAGCTGTCTTTTATAAGTTGATCCAGTACTCGTTGTCTTAAGTCTACTTTAATGGGTATGAGAGAAAATATCCGAGGTCTTCTGCTTAAAGCATCTGCCACTACATTTTCTTTTCCTTTAATGTATGATATCCCGAAGTCATATTCACTTAGAAATTCATTCCATCGTCGTTGCCTTGCATTTAAGTCTCTTTGGGTGAACAAATATTGTAGACTTTGATGGTCGCTTTTAAGTGTAAAACTTCGTCCCACTAGATAGTGTCTCCAAAGCTTTAAGGCTAGAACTACAACAGCTAGTTCTAAATCGTGCGTCGCATAGAGTTCTTCATGAGGTTTTAACTTCCTGGAAGCATATGATATTACTCCTTTATCCTGCATCAATACTGCACCAGGTCCCTGCTTGGATGCATCAGTACATACTGTAAAATCTTTGTCCATGTCAGGGACTCTTAGAATTGGTGCACTGGTGAGTAGTCTTTTGAGTTCGGAGAATGTTTTGCTGCATTCCTCGATCCATTCATACCTAACACCTTTCCGCTGAAGAGTTGTAATTGGCTTTGCGATTTTGGAGAACCCTTCTACAGATCTTCGGTAATACCCGACTAAACCCATAAAGCTTCGTATCTCATGAGCATTTCTCGGTATTGGCCAATCCATGATCGCTTTTACTTTCTCAGGATCTACCGAAATCCCTTCACCTGAAATGATGTGCCCCAAATAATGAATCCTTTCCTGAAAGAATGAACACTTCGATAGTTTTCCGTACAACTGGCGTTCTCTAAGATAGGACAATACTATCCGCAAATGATCTTCATGCTCTTTCCTATTCTTGGAATAGATGAGTATATCATCTAAAAAAACTTGCACAAATTGATCTAGGTAATTACGGAAAACGCTATTCATAAGATTCATGAATACAACTGGTGCATTGGTTAACCCAAATGGCACCACGGTGAATTCATAATGTCCAAAACATGTCCGGAATGCAGTTTTGGAAATATCATTTTCAGAAATCCTTAACTGATGATAGCCTGATCGAAGGTCAATTTTTGAAAAGACAGCAGCTCCTTTCATTTGATCGAAAAGATCGTCGATTCGAGGCATAGGGTATTGATTCTTTACTATAGCTCGATTCAAGTCTCGATAATCTACGCATAATCTTAAAGATCCATCCTTATTCTTCACAAAAATTACAGGAGCGCCGCAAGGTGATGTGCTGGGCCGAATATGCCCTACATCCAGTAGTTCCTTCAATTGGATCTGCAGTTCCTGAAGTTCTGGAGCCGTCATTCTATAAGGTGCTTTAGAGATCGGTTGGGTACCTGGTTTTAATTCAATAGTAAGATCCAACTCTCTTACCGGGGGTAATCCAGGTAGTTCTTTTGGAAATACATCTGGAAATTCGGCTAACACCGGATATTGTCCTAGGGATGGCCCTTTTTCTTGGCTTACTTCTTGAATTACATAAGCCTGGCAACCTTTCCTTAAACAACGCTTCATCTACATTGCTGAAATGTAGCGTAAAGAGACTTCCCTCTTGATTCCCTGAATTTGGATGGCTTCTCTTTCATCATCTATGCCTAGAATCCTTTTCCCATAACAGTCTACCCAAGCTCGGTGAGCTTCTAGCCAATCCATACCTATGATAAGATCATATGTTCCTAATGCTGTGACATAAACTTTCAGTTTAGTCGAACAGACCCCCAGGTCAATTTTGCATTGGTCCACACTCAAGCCCACGGTTTGGAGTTCTCCTGAGGCCATTTCCACTTGGTGGAAATCATTTTGTCTACGAGCTGCCAGCCCACATTTGTTTAATGCATATGATGAAATGAAATTATCTGTGGCACCAGTATGAAATAAAATTTTGAGTTTTATACCATTGATAGTACCTGAAGATTCCACTACCGTGGATTGATGGCTTGGTCGCGATCAACCACTGCATGAATTCTATGATTACCTCGGTTGTCTGAATTTGGTTCCTTCCCAGGCCTATGCAATATATTCGACGAAGCTCCGGGGCAATCCCGTTGAAAGTGCGGCCCCCCACATCCCCAACAATTAAGTGGTGCTGATCCTCTTGAGTCAGGGCGTGAATTTCTAGAGAACGAGCTTCGTCCTCTCATGCTGATTCCTCTGGAATTTCTCCCTCCACTAACGGCCCTTTGAGATGCCCAGGGACTGGTGTTTGATGATCCCGCGTCTATAGTGTTTACTGCCATGGGAGCTCCCGTCCCTATATTTCTTGGGGCAAACCTGTTACCATACGGTGGCCTCGAGCTACCCCCTCTGAAGAAGTTCCGGGGAGTCTTTCCTGGAAATCCTGATTGGACAAGCCATGTTGGCCCCATATCCTTTTTTATCCCTAGGTGCTCTTCTGCATAACGACCACATTCGACTGCCTCGGCTACTGATGATGGCTTCCACATGCTTACCAAGGCTCTGATGCGAGGATTTAACCCAAATATAAAGCGTTAAGCCTGACGTTCATCTGAGTCTAAGTAGTGAATGTATTTTACCAGTTCCATAAACCTTATCTCGTACTCTTCCACCGTTTTACTTCCCTGAATTAACGTATGAAAGGCTCTTGCTTGCTGCTGCTGAAAGTACGGAGGTAAATACTTTGCGCGAAACCTTTCCTCAAATAGTTCCCAAGGGGCATTATCTGATGTAAGGTGTAGCTGCTTTTCCAAATTTCCCCACCAAATCAAGGCACTTTCCTTTAGTTGAAACACGGCAATTTTTGTTTTTGCCAAAGACGAATATTCTCTTAACCTAAAACATCTGTTCATTCCCTCCAACCATGCTTCAGCGCGTTCACCTGCCCGACCTCCTGAGAATTCTGGGAGTCTGATTTTCTGAAGCTCCCTAGAGATGTCCTCTCCCGATCTTCTGGGCTCGAAATTCTTTGGTTCCGCTGAACTGATAGCCAAATGATGAGATTCCTCTTTGTTTTTAGCCTTAGTGGATTCTTTTAATGTCTCCAATAAGGCTTCCAAGGAGTTCATTATCACAGTCAACTCTGGCGCTGGGGCGATTGATGTTGATAATGGTCTGGGTGGTGATGATGGGGACGATGATGGCGACGGTGGCGGCATTAATGGTGGTGATGCTGCCCGATCACGTCGTCGTCGCTCATACGTCTTTACCATTGCAATGGTTCCTGAACACATAATAAAATTTTATCAAAGTTGTGAGGTAGACAACCGAATTTAACGTCTAATTTTCTTTTGCGACTTCACATTCATAAACGGGTATTGTTTTGTTATTTTTACCCGCTAGGCGGATCTTACTGGTACCGAGGTCAAGGAGGGTGGTCTCGCGACCTCCTTGTCCTAATTCAGGGTTTTCTACCCTAATATGAATAATGCAGAAGTGTATGGTTATTAGCTCCTAAGGTAAGACATCTAAAGTTTATTTACCTAATGATGCTCATACAAATAAATGTTAAATATTTCGTTACAAGGTATGTTGGTAACATACCCACCATACCTCAACACAGTTATTACATATAGGAGAGGTCATACATATTTATATTTTGAATATAAATTACTTGGATATGGATTAAGTCCGTAAAAGAAGGGTTGTTTTGGTTCCCTATTAGTCTGACTTTTAGCCTAAAATTTACCATAGACACGCCATGATTAACATCTAGAAGAGATACAGTTTCATCAATATCTCATAAAAGTAGATCGAGTTTAAACGGAGGAATAATTTAGGATGAAATGTGATTTATGAATTCCGGAACCAATTCTGTTTTAAAAAAAAAAACTTCGTCAAAAGGGATATAATTAGTACAATTTGCTCTTGAAATGATGCTTTGGAAAGTGGTTTTTATAATTTGCACATAATGCTTTGATGGCTGATGCAAAATGCAATTCGATTGTAATAGGATTTATAGGAATTTGTGCTATCAAAAGTTCAGGTTTTATCATATTTGGGCAGAAAACTTTTAGTTGTAAGTTTAATGATCCTAAGTCTAGAAACCAGAAATTGGCAGTTGACTGTAAGGTGACATATATTCAAGTTATTGAAGACACTTGCAGCAACATAAGGCTATTCCCGTGACAGCACAAAATTCTCCAAGAAACCTTGTGTTGACCAGGATTTACAGGGACATCAACATTGAGGAAGAATCCTTGAGGATAACTTCCTTTCATGATATGGGACACCACAGCATCAATCAGTGGCAAGCAAGCTTGAACAGCTATTCTGAAGTCTGTATTATGACTCTCGCCTCTTATCCAATTATATGAAAGGGCTATAGAAGGCACCCCACAAATGAAAGCCTCTCTGGCTCCAGCAACCGTCCCTGAGTAAATAATATGATATCCACAATTGGAGCCCTTGTTGATTCCACTGATAACCAGTGTAGGCTTTGACCATGAAAACAATGCTCCAGAGAGACCTAAAGAAACACAGTGGGCTGGAGTTCCTTGACGTCTAAATGCTGCAAAGGCACAACACAAAAGGCAAGCTCAGGAGATTCAGACTGCTTTGTGGTTAACATGCAGTTTGAAAATTTCTTGATCAGCTTTGTGGAGACATGGTTTTTAGATAATTCAAAGGTTGTTGCTCCTTTGATCTCAACTTGACGAACAGTGATATTACCACGTGCAGTAACAGAATGACCAACAGCTGACTTTTCCGAATCAGGGGCGCAAACACTGACATTATAGCGGCCAGTCTCCAAGAGAACTTCAACAAGAGCTCTTATGCCGGGAGCATCAATTCCATCGTCGTTTGTCACCAACAGAGTGAACGTCTACCTATAGACTTGGAATTGATAAATCTAAATCCAGTATATAACAATCTGAGGGCATGCCCTGCTGTTGAGTTTTTCTGTTGCTGAACTTGTTTGGGTTGTACATTTGAGAATGCCACTAAATAGAAAATTTTCGGTATTGCCTGGTTAAATGCTTCTTAGCACTATGATTTCCATACTTCTACATGAAAAGGTGTAGCTTGGAGATAGATTATGTACCGTTTTGTTAAATCATGAAATCACATTTACTTTCACGTTGAGTCAACCATGAAATCAACAACTTCTACAATTCAGTATAGAAAGCTCAGATTAACCATCTATCCTCAATGTCAAATTCTAATTAAATATAAAAAGATTCATGGTGCACGTCATTCCACTCTTATATCTTACACGTTATAATAAACAATGTTGAAAGGTCAGGTGGTCACAATAAGTTGTCAATGGACTTGTTTCGCTATAACTTTTGTTTATAAAACTATAAGGATGATCAGCATTTTTGTGCAAGCTATTTGTATTGTTCTCTTATTGGTAAAGATGGAGTTTTACATGTATGCAGTTTTCAGGACTGCGGTCTGTTGACATCTGTGTAAAGGAAAACTGCAACATTTTAGTTTCACATTCCATTAGTATTTGGCACAGCATAGTTTGTTGCTATTTGTTAAATAAAGGATTCATTTCATCTCATCTGTGCCACTATCTGGTTCAGTTGAAGGATGTTCTTGGAGTGGGAACAAGCTACCAATCACGGATTCTTGCTCGGCAATTCGGTGTTAAAACAGTTGACCTCTGGATGAGGCTGCTCAATTGGCTCGTCCGGAATATTGGGAGAGTTCGCATCAGACTCCATCGTAAGTACAACGGCCTTTTGCGTGGCCTTCTCGGTGTTTTATGAGAAGGGCCGACGAAATTTGCCGTCGTTCAGTTGATTCAGTTTCTTGAATATTCTAATATTTAATTCGCGCAACATTGTTCGGAGCATATTACATCTCACACTTATGGCGTCCGTTTGGTTCGTGCTGACATTGTTGGCGGTCATATCTTCGAATCTAGTCCCCGTCATATCCACGAGGCATCGCCGGCAAAAGAAAACGCAATCAAATTTTATGTGTAAAGACCCAAATTTATTTGTTACAGGAGGGTGTTTTAATAGGCCGAAGGTCGGAGGCCACGTGATTAGCCAGTTTATTTAGAGGAAGCATTTTCTGTTAGCCACAATATATCGTTGAGGATCAACGATTCTTGTTGATAAGAATTCCCTTGATTCGGCGTTGAGAAAGTCAGACGGAGATATCTCGCTCATCTACAAATAATTACTAGGGGTAAAGGTGAGGCTTTATCACACAAGAAAGTATATTTTCTGGGGATAAAGAACTCGTTTTCTCACATTGCACAGAAATGCAAATTTTACAGTGGGTTTCACTTTCCATGTCGCATAAAGCTGTGTATTTTCCAGCGACAAAGGATGGGCTAGCTCTCTATATCGCGCGACAAATGAAACATTTGTCAGCAATACGGGGAGCAAAACTCGTTTCCATTTCGTTGAGGATCTCTTTTTTTGTCAGCGATACAGTGAGAAGAACTGGTCAGCTAGCGAAATGGGCAGGGGTATCAGAAATAGCAGTAACAACACAGACTCAGCCACACAGAAAAATTTACGCGAGCGTAGGCCTATACAGTCGGAGGGTTTGAACAAAAACCTCTGATACCATGTGTAATGACCCAATAACTGATATAAGCAACAATATGCAGAGTTGAAAAGGGGATTTCAAGGCTTACCTGAACTGTTGTACGGCTGATCTGCTCCTGCTCCTGTTCTCCTATTACCTTCTCTATTTTAGCTGATTCGATTACCGGAAAACCAATTCCTCCCAGCCAATCCAGCAAGCTTCTCACCGAAGCTTACTGCCCTCGTGCCCAGAACCTCAGATCAATTGAAGCTCTTGATTCCTGGTTTTCTTACTGACCTTTGTCCTCTGCTCTCCTGCCTTTCTCCTGCCTTTCACCCCCCCGTTGATCGACGCAGTTCACTGGTTTTATAAGAGCAGGCTTGGCGGTGGCCGCCTTCCCGCCTACGGCCACCGCTCTTTCTCCTCCCGACACCTCCCTGCATGCAAAATCTCCTCTTGAGATATTTATCCTTCTGATAGATTTTGTTCATGCGCTCCGTATGAGGGTTTAAGGTCTTATCACTTTATTACCTTAATGAAATTTTAGGTTCTATTTTTATAAAACTAAATCCCTTTTATGTTTATTATAAAGTTTATTTTATGTTCAATTATTTATTATATACTTTAATTTTTTTATGAAATTAAACTTTATATATTATAAAGTTTTTAACTTTATATTTATTATAAATTAAGTTATATTCATTTTTAAAGTTCAACTCATATTTTATATATAGAGGTTTATTATATCTATTTTAATATAAGTCCAAACTTTACATTGGTTAATTAGTTTAAATGGGTCGTTACAAACTTGTTGAATGCAAAGAACAAGTAGGAGATGATAAACTAGTGATTGCAGTAGGATTTCTGATGTGTAGATTCAAAACATTTCACACCATTGTTGTCATTTGTTCTAGTTGTTGTCCCATAGGTTCCCCTCCTAAGGCCCTACTAGATTGTGTGGCAATAGTGCCTCTAAATATGAAGATAAAGTGGAGTGCTCCATCAAAGATAGTGTAGTAAGATGTTACAAGATGACATGAATGAAAAACCATTTAAGGTTCAAGGTGTCGAAGAGAGGGGCCTTTGAAGCTCTCAATGCATAAAAATATTTAGAGGCCCCTCATGATGTGGTTTTACATGATCTCAAGTGCCAAATATATGTCATAAGTCCTAAGTGCTAGGTAGACAATCATCTAGGCCAAAGTGATGATACATAAGTAGATCCATTCTTAGGCCAAAAAGGAAGTTTGTCTTCTAGGTATGATAACCTTTACAATACATTAGCACAACTTTTACATAATGGTAAAGTGAAAGAACCTAGGGGTTTCCTAAGTCATGTGTCTTAATAGCTCCACTCCAAGACTCTCTCACACCCATATCATCCATAAATGACTTCTAAGAGATGGTTAGGATAAGCCATAAGAGCAGGGGATATCTTGAAATGCAAGCTAAATGGACAGGCCATGACAAACAACAATGGTCTATAGATTCCACCTAGATGAATAAAACACTTTACATACATCACTAAACTTGGTCTTAACAATACATTTGATATGTGGTCACAGACTCACAATTTTGGCTGATCATGATACATAATATAAATCCTTGTGATGGAGAAACTAGTCATGGAACCTTGGCCTCAAACATCATTTTAAAACATGTGCGAGATTGATACATGTTGGGCTATATCTAGTGAAACAATGTGGCACTCCTAAAGAAAAATTGAGGGGTAATGGAGGGCATTGAAAAGTCCATCTATGTTGAGGGAGGAACCATGCAATCAGTACAACCATACTTGTTACCATTGCAGTAATGAGCTTCATAGCACTAAGATTTGATATTCTTTATTCTTAATTATATGGTGAGGCTAGGGAAATTTAATGGCTACTTGTTACGTGGTATTGTGATTATGACATTGCTTTCAAGGAGGGTCTTTATTTGGAGGTTTAGGTTAACCATGTAACTTTATCTCCAAACAAAATGAATTCCCATTGCAGAGGAAATGAATATCTTAATAATTAAACAGTATGTTGTTTCAGATCACCTGGAGGCTCGTAGGGATCGCTCTTCAAGTCTAACGTAAAATGATAAATCCTGATATGCTCTTGTTCAGTACTCGATGTGATTTTATAACTCTGGAATATAAGACTCGGATTTTCACAACCAAAAACCTAAACTTAGTAATTAAATTCCATAAGTTTTCAAGTGTGACTGACTGATATAAGTTATCATCATTTGTTTTCGTTTGTACTTGTATCAAATGTGGAGAACCAACTTGTAAGAATGTTTAAGAAACTTACCATCTACATTTTTTGTTGATCAACACCTGTTGAAATTTCTAAGTCTAACCTGTTAGAAATCCCTAATGCATCCTTTGGTTTAAATTCTCCCACTTGTTTATTACATTAACAATTTATTTATAAATATAAATACTGAAAATAAACACAGATGTAGCCTTAACTCATATACAAATCATCAATTGAAATACTAGAACAAACACACAAGGAACACCATTATTTTTGGACAATCGTCCCCGGAAAATCCTAACTTGGGAAAATCGGTGCGGCAATTCTAAGGGTTTTATTATTATGCAGAATCTTGAGTACAACTAGGGTGCCAAACTAGCTCACCCAACAAAGATTGTTACACGACAGTAATACCTCTTCTCGGAGACGAATATTCAACTTCTTAGCACTAGTCTGCCCCATGAAAAACCTTTTGGCACTTCTCCTAGGCTCTGTGTCAGCCTTGCTAGCCTCAACGTAGCTCTTGAACCCTCTGCATCAACCTTCTGCCTCTCTGTGTCAGCTCCTTGGCCTTCGGCGTCACCCACGCAGGCCCCTCAGCCTTTGCGCAATCCCTAGCTGCCTTTGCGTAGCCTCTCCATCACTACGCTGACCCTCAAGCACTATCTCTGCCTCTCTGCTATGTACTCACTGCCCCTCACTGAAACAGATCACCTGTTCGAATTTTCTCAACAAACCCCGCTCCAGAAAACGGAACTAGCTGATCAATCTTGGTGTATCTCCTACTGACTCTCAAGCCTCCTCTTATACTTTTTCTGTTGAGTTTTCAACAGCCGAGATTACATCTCTAATCAATGGCTAAGATTAGATTTGGCTTGATCCATGTCATTTAGAACCTTCTAACCCAATTTCATATTAATACCCATTAATACTTTTATTTTCCTAAGTTTAGACTTAGAAACCCATTAAAAATATTAATTATTTTAATATCTCCTTCACCGGGTAGAAGTTCCCCAAACCATTTTTGGGTCTTGGATATCTCATGTGCTTTAGCCTCTCCACCAATTTTCATGGCTAGAGCACATCCGATGCTACCCCGAATCAACACTCCCTCTTAGCAAGGAATGTGCTCTAATAATACTCCATCGCTGAGCATCACCCTGATTGTACGACACCAGTACTTGTGCTGATGCTAGGCCTTCCTGCCCAACATCCTTTGCATTGCTGCATCCTGTACTGCTGCCCATGGCCCTACCACTGCCTGTTCTACATCTATACGGCAGCTCCCTCTGTATCCATGCTGTTGCTGGTCCTTTCTCCCAACACTGCATTTGCACTGCAGTTCTCTCTTATCATGTTGCATCGTGCTGCCCATAGCACTACCACTGCTATTGTTGCATTGCAACTCAGTTACTGAGAAGTAAGTAACTGTTCCACCCAACTACTGACATCTTTGTCAGGCTAGAAACCCTCACGATGCTAAAGCTCTCTCTGTCGCTCCATTCGCATCTGCTTCTACCGACATCTGCATCACCCACGCAGGCCCCTTAGCCTCTGCGTGGCCCTTGCTGCCTCTGCATAGCCTTTCTGTCATTGCACTGACCCTCAGGCACTATCTCTGCCTCTCTGCTATGTACTCACTGCCCCTCGCTGCAACAGATCACTTGTTCGAATTTTCTCAACAAACCCCGCTCCAAAAAATCGAACTAATTGATCAATGTTGGTGTATCTCCAATTGACCCTCAAGCCTCCTCTTATACTTTTTATGTTGAGTCTTCAACAGCTGAGATTACATCTCTAATCAATGGCTAAGATTAGATTTGGCTTTATCCATGTCATTTAGAACCTTCTAATCTAGTTTTATATTAATACCCATTAATATTTTTATTTTCCTAAGTTTAGACTTAGGAACCCATTAAAAATATTAATTATTTTAATATCTCCTTCACCGGTTTGAATTTCTCCAAACCATTTCTTGGTCTTGGAGATCTCATGTGCTTTACCCTCTTCACCAATTTTCGTGGCTAGAGCACATCCGATGCTACCCCAAATCAACAACACCTTGTTTCTTTGGTGAATCACTCATTAGAATCTGGTTAGCTTTGGAAGTATGTGCTATTTCATTAAATCCATACTTAGTGTCTTTTCCACTTTGTCGGGATCTGTCCTTGCCATTGGCACTTCTCCTAGGAATATTGGGTCTTAGTCATGCTCTACTTTTATGTAATGTATTATACAAAACTAATTTCGTAGCATAGTTACGAGACTCCTGAATTGACTCTCAAGTTTGAGTCTACTCATTAAGGAAAACCAAGTTGAGTCAGTTCTTCCGAGTCTAACTTGACCCCAAGTCGTTCTCATGATTCTGGTTTGCATCATAAATTAATGAGATTGACACATTGAATGAATTATGAGTCAAAATGGCTCAACAAGTTTGATTGGCTCTATGTCAACTCTCAAGTTTGGCTCAACTATTCAAGGAAACCAAGTTGAGTTAGCCCTTCTGAGTCTGACTTGGCCCGAGTCATACTTGATTTTGATTTACATGTCAAATGAGTCAGACTGACACATTGACCTTGACATGTGAGTCAAATTGGCTTGACAGCTTTAGTTCACAACTCTACAAGTCAGAGTTGGCCATCTATCTATAAAAGACAAAAAAAACTAAAGCATTCATTTTGTTTGTTTTTATTATCCAATTTCAAAATAGACTAGTAGACCTGTCCCCTCTCCAAAATCCATCGTATTTTGTACTATGTTGTAGTCATCTATGTAATTTGAAATGGGTTATTATTGAAAATCTGCATCATATGATAATTTTAAACTCCCATATTAATGAAAAATGTCTTTAGACTTTCACAGGAATTTTGTGTATTTTAATATATCTTAATTTCCCATATTAACTAATGAGTTTTTGACAAGTTTGTGTCAATTTGTACTCTTCAGCCTTACTACTTTATTCTCTGAGTTGAGTCTAGTTCATAGGTTAAAATTTAAATACAGCAGTTTTTGCTAACTGAACTTACCAAGTCTTCATAGAAACATGCCTTTTTGTTGTTTTCGTTTCATTCTTCTATTTTGGGTGGTATTGTGATGAAATTGAATGAATTTTTCTTAGAAACTAGAATATACTTTAACTTAGATTGATCTTGTTGTGTGCTTATTGTTCTCACAATGCAAATACACATCTTATAAGGAATTACAGCATTCCCTCATTAAATACATCAGAAGATACTATGATGTTTAATCAGCACAAAAGAAACAAATAGGATGAGCTTTCTGTGGTGGATTTTGATATGTTAAGTGACGGGAATTACTTTGGCAATCTACCAGGGTAATAAGTATTGGATTACAAGGGCATTGGGAAATGGTGAATAACAATTAATGTTGATGGTGATCCATTTTGCCTTAATGGTGTAGACTTTTGGGTTAAGTCATTCTAAGGTTCTACTTCTGATGTTGTATACGTAGAATTAAAGCTGGTCAATGTTGTAAATTACTGCTCTCTTCTATTTCCATGCTGCAGGGGGGAATTTGATACATCAAGATGAAAGCACCCCAAATGTCACAAAGGACGATGAGTCTGCTATACATGATCTCCATACAGCTGAGGCTACAAATCAGCAACACGAAGTCTCTCAGTTATGTGAGGAGGAGGAGAATTTGATACATCAAGATGACAGCACCCTGGATGTTGCAATGTATGATGAGTCTTCTCTACATGATTTCCATACAGCCAAGGTTATAAAAAAACAACATGAAGTCTCTGCGAGGAGAGGGCAAATATGATACATGAAAATGACAACGCTTCAAATGTTGCAGAGGATAGTGACTCTGCTACACATGATTTCCATACAGCTGAGGTTACAAAACAGCAATATGAAGTCTCTCATTTACTTGAGGAGAGGGATCTATCAGGATGTCTATGTCAATTTGACAAGTTCTCTAGGTAGCAGCATACCAATCAACACTTCAGATATCCTGCTGAAATAGAATCAGCAGTTGTACATCATAATTCTGAGCCACTTCAGTTACTTAGTCTCTGCTGTTTAAAATGTTGTTTACTGCACTGCACTTGTGATCTATTTTCTTCATCAAGCATTATAAATGTAAAATATGCGTGGAAAGTAATATCCATTGTATCATGCATGCCCATGTCCATCTCTCCTGACATGTGAAAAGTTGAATGGAGAAATCCTATTTTGGTCTTTGATACAAAATATAGAAATTGTTGTCCATTCTAAACAAACAGTGAAGTCTTTGATAGCTGCAAGTCAAAGGGTCAGCATGTAGAGAGAATTGTGATCGAGACACAGTGCTCACACAATCTTACTTTATGCAGTGGTCTTAAAATAGGGTGTGTTCCTTCTTTTCTACTACATTTTGGTTATGTATCTGCTTGCCATTCTTTCCAAGGCATCTCATGGCCTTTTTATGTAATAATACTCTTAACTTATCAGTTGCTATTCAATGAAATATGTTCAAATCGTCTTCATTTGGGCATTGTTATGGAGTGACTGGCTGAATTTTATTGTATATCTTTGGAAGTGCGGGATTTTTTCTTTTCTCTTGGCTACGTAAGGAAGAGTTCTGATGGTAAGTGTTGTTTTCTTTATTGTATATTGAATTGCCAGTGCCCTTTTGTTTCCTCAGAATCAGGAGATGATAATATCACAAGTTTGCTACCTTAGGAGCTTGCCATCATATATGTGTTTTACTTCAAAGGGATGCTCCATTGTTAAGTCAGCATGTTTTGCTTATTACGTCTTCCTTGTTATTATATTACTTCTAGTTTCAAGATAACTTAATCATCGTGCATTGTACTTTCCCATGTATTTCAAAACAAATTTCAAGGTTATGTATATTTCTTGTTTATAGAACAACATTGGGATTTTCAATGCAACAACATTATGAAGATTTTTTGTTTATATTGTTTATAGAACATTGGGGATTTTCGTAATGTTACAATTGCATTTTGGTTGGCCTTGTATACACCTAGAAATATGCACAAATGGACAAATTCACTAAATGTCATATTTGACCACATTGACAAGACTCATATATTAAAGCATTTGTTTATGTGTTCTTACAAATGCACATGTTTTCACCTATTGCAAAATGTGTTTCCAACTGTCCAAAGAGTAAATGAGCAGAGAAGTTTGCAGCCATTTTCCAAGCAGCAAAAGGACTCAAAGTCTAAATCGAACCCTCTCCATTGGAAAGTGCTCTGAACAAGCTTTCTAATGATATGTGAAAGTCCAAAAATGGACTCCTAGATCAAAAGATATGGTTTGCTGAAGTTCAAGAAGCCTTATGAAGGAATATCAGAGGTCTGATATATAGGTGATCCCATATTGGAGGTCCAGAGATATCAGTGATCACAACATCAGAGCATCAGCGATATCGGTGATCACAACATCAGAGCATTAGGCATATTGGCAATCGCATATCGGAGGTTAGGCATATCGAAGGTCTTGAATATTGGAGCATCGCACATCGGAAGGTCAATGAATCGGAGAATTAGAAATTCTTAAGGTGGCAACCTTTAAAAAGTTTCGTTATGCATAATGTGCCGATAGTGCTAAAAACCATCAGGAACGCCAACAAAGGATTAACAAAGGATTTCATCGCAAAACCAAAGGTGGATGGGCCCTTTTCTGATCCAAAAATACATCTTGAATGCATTTCTAAGTCTAAAAGACTTCATATAAGAGGTAAAAGGTGCCAAATGGCACAAATCCTTTGTAAATCAAAGGAAAATGAAAGTCGCAGGTTCCTCTCAGAAATAGTCTCATTACAGAGATCCCTTCATTCTGAATCCAACGCAACTCGAATGGGCAAAAACAAACTTCAGAGGGAGAAGTTATCATAAAATGAAGTTGTGCTTTTTCCAAAGCAAAAGAGGCAAAATCCCCTAATAATGGATCCAAAAACCCTCGAAGTCTTCAAGATCTCCTAAAAGGTCAAAACCATCGCAAAAGGAGAAGTTTTGGAAAAGGTGGATAATACTATCGAGCCTTAAAAACATGAAGAAAACCATGCAATCGAGCTTATTGAAGGCTTAAGTCAGTAATAAACAGGAGCCGTCGAATATGGCCGATCAACGGTCTAGATCCGATTAGTAATCGCAATCGATGGTGGGAGCCGGCGAATATCGGAGGCAGAGATGCGATGGGATCAGGCCGAGCAATATTGTGATCGCCGATATCGGCGGATCGCAATCGGCGATGCCACGAGGCAAAGATAGGACCCCGTGACGCGCGATGTGCCGATCAACGATATCGGCGGATCGCAGTCACCATTGGCATCAGTCACGCCATATGGCTTACCCCATGTCTCCCCTGATATCCAATAACAATATTACGAACCCATTGGAAATATAAACATTGTTGCATAAGATTTGAGATCCGCCGAAAGGCAATTTTAATGTATTTTCGTATATTTCGTTATCAAACGAAATACCAAGGGAAACCTTGGAACCAAGCCATCTGCGATATGTGATAGCGACTCCCAGGCGAACCCGATAGAAATATAAGGCGGGATTAATCATTTTTGAAGTCTGGAAGACAGTGTTTCTGCGGATTTTCTCGTGTTTTATAGCGTTCCCTATGAAAACACAGAACAATTGTTTCTGAAAGATTTCAAGCGCTGATTGCCCCTTCCGTTACAGATAGGTGGCATTCATCCCTGAGGGCGTTTAGCAATGATTGCTAATGCTCAGAGAAGGGATTTGAGCGAACTGTGGCTAGAAGACAGAGAGCCCGAGAAGGAAGATGAACTAACAGCGTCGATTTGGCTTAAAAAGTTGCAGACTAACAGAGGACGGGGGTTGGTTGCTGTTGTTGATTGTTGGAGGTTTTTGTTGCTGAAAGTGAAGCCAAGGCAAGAAACCAAGGCGAAGGAGGCAACACAGAAGCAAAAGGAAACCAAGGGAGTCACTTGCAGTTCAAGTGAAAAGCCTAGAGAGAGTTATAACCTAATAGAAGGCAGAAAGAAACCAGTGCGAAGAGCAAAGAGCCAAAAAACGAGAGTCAGAGCCAAGAACCAGAACCAAGAGCCAAAGAGCTAGAGTCAGAGCCAAGAGCCAGAACCAAGAGCCAAGAGCTAGAGCCAAGAACTAAAGCTTCAAGAGCCAGGGGATAACATGGTGTTTGAATTCGTTGTTTCAGTGTAAAAACAACAGGAGTTAAGCCAAGAGCTTGTAAAAAAGACTTATACCATAATTCTAGAGAGTTTAGTTGAGTTGACTAGAGCTCACGGAGATGTAGCCCAAGAGTTGTGGGTGAACTCAATTAAATTGTTGTCTCCGTGTGATTGTTTATTAATGCTTTATTTTATGTTACATGTATTCATACATCAGTTTCAACTTACAGCACAAACAATAGATTTTAAAGCATATAATCAGTTTAAGACAAACATAAGTATACCCTATATTGTCAAGCATTTCTTAATTCCGCACTGGCTAATCAATAAGACTTGGGAATATTTTAAAGCTTTGGAAGTGGAGAGGTTCTTGTAAGTTAAACAAGAAGCCTAAGAGCCCCATTTTCAAATCAGGTGGTATCAGACCTTAAGTTTGATTAAACCCGCCTTCAAAGGAGGTTATATCAGAATGCTTGATTGACAGAGCAAAGATTGCTTGTCAAAAAGGTGTTTAAACAGCAAGGGGCTCATTATATGCTTGTTTTGCAGACTGACTATTTTCTGAGTTTGCAGAGGTGAAAGGAAACTTGTTGATAGCTCAGTCTAGGAAGGACAAGAAGGAAGAAGGTTTGAAGGCATTCTTCTATCCCAAGGACCTCAAGGCAATCCTTAAAGCATAAGAGGTTTGTTGCAAAGGGTTGCTGAAATAAGCTCTTTATTAATCTTGTTGAAGTTCTTTTGGTTCATTGGTATAATGACAACTTCTACAAGTGAGTCCTCGAATTCTTCTTTCTTCATCAGAAGACTCTTTGATGAAGACATGAAGCGAATTGTCCACCATGATGGATATGGTGAGAGAAATGTATGAGGATGGAAGGAAGAGCGGCATGTTTAGAAAGCAGTTGAATTCCATGAACGAAGAGAAGCAGTTGCTTGTTGACAGACTGCAAGAAATGGAGAGGCAACTTCATATTGCAAATATGAACCTGAAAAGAATGCATGAGTTGGAGTCACAACTCTTTGTTGCCCAAAAAGCCTTAGTCAAGTATCAGCTTGAAGAAGAGGTAAGTCATTCCAGTTTGTCTTCAAATTCTTCTGAGAATGCTTGTATTGGTTCTTTTGAAAAACATACTAAAGGCATAGGTTCCAAGCTAATGTCCAAGATGGGCTATGAAGGAAAGGGCTTGGGAAAGCATGCACAAGGTATTGTTGAACCAATAATGGTTGAGGAAAGGCCCAAGAATTTGGGTCTTGGCTATGGACAATCTTATGGAAAGTGTTCCAAAGCTACCATGAAGGCCATTGAAACAACTCCAAAAAGGGGTTGCATTGCAGAGTGTGAAGATTGTATTCCAGAGGAATGCAATAGCTTGAAACATCATTTGCAGGATGCAAGTGTTCAAAAGCACACACTTGAATCAGAATTCTGACAGCCTTGAAGAGATTGATGGGATTCCAAAGGGAGTCACTTCTTCATTTGCTTCACCTCTTCATGAAGGCAATAAAGGTGAAAGAGGCAAGTATAAATCTGGGTTTAAACATTTTCCTTTTGATTGTGCAAAGCATGATAAATTTCCACATAGAGATGGAAAAAGAATTGCTTATTCCTTTTGTGGTTTGGATAACCATAATGTTTCAAGATGTTGGAAGAGAATGGCCACACACAGGAAGATTTTGAAGGAAAAGAAGCAAGAAGCCAGAGGAATCATGTTGTCAAGAGGATGCACATGCATTGCACTTACTACCATAAGCAAGGACATCTTGTTGCAAAGTGTTGGACTTTGAATCTAGCAATGCTTCCACAAAAGCTTAAGAAAGTGGAAAGAGAAGATGGCAGAAATGGAAGTGAAGATTCCATGAATGATGTGTCTCAAAATGATTCACTTGATGATGCTGATGTGCACGCAAAGGTAGTACCTTTGAAAGAGATTGGTAAGGAATGGTTAGAGTTCTTATCCGATTGAGATCGCATGTCTATTGATGCATCTACATTATATTTCATTTCAGCTTCGAAAGTACAATGTGCTTAAGTGAAAGTCGAAGGATAAAATGCATGCATGAGCATGAGATGCATGAACATAGGGATGTTGATGATTTCTTTGTTTTTGAGCATGTATGTGTAATTAACTTGTAGGGTTGATTGCTTTGACATGCATGTGATGCCATGTTGACTTGGGAGAAGTTAACTTGGTCTCCAAATGGAGATAATGATGAAGTGTTTCATCTTTTGAAAAAGAGTCCTAATACTCTTTTTTTACATGCTTGACTTGAAGGGTCATTTGTTTTTAAAGGCATGTTTTGTGGGCTTGTTATCTAGTCCATCATTTGTATGCAGATGTAAGACATAGAGGTGTTCACAAGATGTGGAAATCTGTTTCTTTTGTTGAAGCATGAATTAGTCCATCCATTTGTTGTCTGTATGCTTGTTGTTGTTAACAGTTGTTGTTGGCAGCGTTTCAAACATGTACAAATGAAAGTTTTGTGGAGCAGATGAGCTTTACATTTGTTTGAGCCACCTTGGATCAATGATCAAGGCAAAGAAGTTCAAACCACCTTCTATGACTAGTTCAGTAGAAGTTCTGTAGGAAGGAAAGGAGGAAGACAATTCTTCCTAGGAAAACCAGCCCATCCAAGAAGGAAAGTGATCAGAAACTTTGGTTCAGAGGCACTCTGTAAAGGCAAGTGTAGGGAGGCTGAAAGAAGAGGGTGAGTCACTCTCATTTACAGTTCAGATCAATATGTCAGACTTTTGGAGAACAAAAGTTCTTTTAGTGGGAAGGCGTGATCCAAAAATGGATCCTAGATGCACCTCCAAGTCTAAAAGACTTCATATAAGAGGTAAAAGGTGCCAAATGGCACAAATTCTTTGTAAATCAGAGGAAAATGAAAGTCGTAGGCTGCTCCGAAATAGTCTCATTGTAGAGATCCCTTCATTCTGAATCCAACGCAACTCGAATGGGCGAAAACAAACTTCAGAGGGAGAAGTTATCATAAAATGAAATTGCCCTTTTTCCAAAGGAAAAAGAGGCAAAATCCCCTAATAATGGGTCCGAAAACCCTCTTAAGTCTTCAAGATCTCTTAAAAGGTCAAAACCATCGCAAAAGGAGAAGTTTTGGAAAAGGCGGATAATGCTATCGGGCCTTAAAAACATGAAGAAAACCATGAAATCGAGCTTGTTGGAGGCTTCAGTCAACAATAAATAAGAGTCGTCGGATCTGGCCGATCAACGGTCCAGATCCGATCGGAAATCGCAATCGGCAGTGGCAGTCGGCAGATATCGGAGGCAAGGATGCGATGGGATCGGGCCAAGCAATATGCCAATCGCCGATATCGGTGGATTGCAATCGGCAATGCCACGAGGAAAAGACAAGACCCCACAACGCGCAATGTGCCGATCGCCGATATCGGTGGATCGCAGTCAGCGTTGGCATCGTTCACGCCATATGGCTTACCCCGAGTCCCCTCCGATATGCGACAATGATATTACGGACCCGATGGAAATATAAATATTATTGCATAAGATTTGAGATCTGCCGAAAGGCAATTTTAATGTATTTTCGTATATTTCGTTATCAAACGAAATACCAAGGGAAGCCTTGGAACCATGCCATTTGTGATATGCGATAGCAACTCCCAGGCGGACCCGATAGAAATATAAGGTAGGATTAAGGACTTTTGAAGTCTGGAAGACAGTGTTTCTGTGGATTTTCCCATGTTTTACAGCGTTCCCTGTGAAAACATAGAACGACTGTTTCTGAAGGATTTCAAGCGTCGATTGCCCCTTTTGTTACAGAATAGGTGGCATTCATCCCTGAGGGCATTTAACAATGATTGCTAACGCTCAGAGAAGGGATTTGAGCAGACTGTGGCTGGAAGACAAAGAGCCCGAGAGGGAAGATGAACCAACAACGTCGATTTGGCTTAAAAAGCCGCAGACTAACAGAGGACAGGGGTTGGTTTCTGTTGTTGATTGTTGGGGGTTTTGTTGCTGAAAGTGAAGCCAAGGCAGGAAGCCAGGGTGAAAGAGGCAGTGCAAAAGCCAAAGAGGCAGCGCAGAAGCAAAAGGCAGCCAAGGGAGTCACTTGGAGTTCAAGTGAAAATCCCAGAGAGAGTTGTAACCTAATAGAAGGTAGAAAGAAGCTAGAGCCAAGAGCTAGAGCCAAAGAGCCAGAGTCAGAGCCAAGAGCCAGAACCAACAGCCAAAGAGCCAAAGTCGGAGCCAAGAGCCAGAACTAAGAGCCAAAGCCAAGAGCTAGAGCTTCAAGAGCTAGGGGATAACATGGTGTCTGAACCCATTGTTTCGGTTTAAAAATAGCAAGAGTTAAGCCAAGAGCTTGTAAAAAAGACTTATACCATAATCCCAGAGAGCCTAGTTGAGTTTACTAGAGCTCAAGGAGATGTAGCCCAAGAGTTGTGGATGAACTCCTAATTAAATTGTTGTCTCTGTGTGATTGTTTATTGCTGCTTTATTTTCTGTTACATGTATTCATACATCAGTTTCAACACATCAACTTACAATACAGACAATAGATTTTAAAGCATATAATCAATTTAAGACAAACATAAGCATACACTATATTGTCAAGCATTTCTTAATTCTGCACTGGTTAATCAATAAGACTTGGGAAGATTTTAAAGCTTAGGAAATGGGAGAGGTTCTTGTAAGTTAAACAAAAAGCCTAAGAGCCCCATTTTCAGATCATTTTCTCTCTCCTCTAGTCGGACACGTGGTGGCATATGATTGGTCTTGATAAGCTACAATAGCATCTGGCGTCAGTATGACGTGGCGGTATGGAAGGACACGTGGCAGAGTTTTGGTGTTTTGAGGGGGCATATGGGGAAAAATTTGGGTGACACATGTCAGCACTCATGAGGTGCCATGTGGAGCAATGACATCATATCAGAGGTTGGCGTATCGGAGGTTGAGGATGTCGACACTTTGTAACACTTAATACTTGAAAAAGTTCCGATATTGGGCTAGCATCACGGTCGCGAAGACTCAAAGAACCAAGGGCATTGAACACTTAACGAAGAAAAAATAGCCCCCAAAAGGAACAAAAATTCTTTAGCAACTTAAGACTAAGCGGCAAGTCACGACCTTTGGTCCTATGGTGAGAAATGCGGGAAGGGCTAAGCAGAAGGAGCTAGTCATATCAGAGGTCGGCAATCGAAAGATTAGAATACTGCACCACTGTGAAAATTGTGTTATGGAATTTCTTCGATAAGCACGGTACATAGAGTTAAAGGTGTATGGGTCAGCAGTTACAAGATTGAATGCGGGAATAAAGGAGTTGGTCTCAGGAGTAATAGCGATTTTCAAAGATCGTTGGGTCAAGGTAGCAGGGACCATGATCCACACAAAAGAGTGTTGGGTTTTCCTTGAGGTGATACAAGCCATCTTTGTGCTCTAATGCACATCTTCAGTGAGTATGGGACTTAGGAAGCAATGTTCAGGTCACCTGAGAATTAATTTCTCAGCATGTAGCTCCACACAGTCAAGCAATGAAAGACTGGCAAATCAATCTTTGTTTCTACAGTGTGGCAAGCAACCAACAGTTGATTGCTCCCAACTCCAGAGAGTGGGGAATTCAAGCAGTTAAGGCAAAAGCGACAGGTGAACCAGCCGAAAAACTAAAGAGGAACATCATGGCAAAGACATGGCCTGATTGGAGGCCATCACAGGAATGTCACAGGGATATTTTCTTCAACCATAATTTAGATTTCTTTATGTCTATTATTCTATAATCTTTGCATTTTCAAGAATGAAATCAAATCTTATTTTAATAATTTTGGGCAGCAAAACCTTCACACGTCGATTAGACAGCTAATCAATTACACAGCTGGAGCTCGATTGAGATATTTTGTAAATGTTGTTCAAAGCTCCCCTCTCCTTATAAATAGAGGGAAGAAACACTTAAATGAGGTTCCTAATTTCTGCATTCTAGAGGCCCGAATTCTAATTTTGCAAATTCTGAGCTCTGTTTGCAGAGAGGGTGGTTCCACTTTGGTTCAATTTGCTTGTTCATAAGGTGCTCATGCATATACAATTGTTAAATGTAATGGACTGGTGATTTGGACTCCATCTTCAAAGATTAATGAAGCAGTTTGGTTAATTCCATTAGGAGCAGTGCGCATTATGTTTTCTCCTTTGTATATTGATCTAAGATCCTTCAAACTAATTATCCAAGATCTTTTACTTATGTGATGTTGTTAGAATTGCATTTAAAATAGCATAAAATAACCACATGTGCATTCTTAAACAAGAGGAAACATGACAACGATTAGCAAATCAAGAACATGATACATTTGATAACAGAGTTCACCTAATGTGGGTTCGTCTCCGGGCTCGATGTCAAGATGGTGGAGGTCACTTCATATAACGCTAGAAATGGTGATGATGTACATGAACAACACTTTGTCATAACTAGGTCATATGCCCTCGAACAAGAGTCGTTTGTCTCTCCATGAGACGTTCTGCTTACATGAATTCTCACTCAAGAAGGCTTCCTCTCAGCATGACAAACTAAAATGATCTTCACACAATGTGGCAATGACCATCCCTTCAACATAGTTACATAGGGATCTCCACAACAATACATAGCATGACAAACTAAATACATCTCACATAATGTGGCAAAATCGATCCCACAACACAACATCAAACAAGGATCTCAAAACATAATACATAATCTCGGCAATTATGAAGGCAAACATGACATCATTGATTCATGTACCTTCACCTCTAAAGTTGGCCAAAAAATGGAAGGTTCAGCGAAAAATGTTGACCCTGCCAGTAAATTTTTGTCATCGAGAAGTGTAAAATCGACTATTGTTTCCAGGAAAACTAGTGTCTTTTCGATCTACTATTCCCACTAAGATAGATAGCTATCTTAGAAACAAAAAATCAAAGAAAATTGTGATTTCCTTTATGAATGATAGATAAGAGAGAAGAAAAGGGGACCAACCTGGATCTTCCGCTTGACTCCTTGCTTGTTTCCTCTCTCCCTTGATAGAGCTTGCGACTCCTCTCCTACTTGTCCCACTTTAGGGAACACCAGTAGAGACAAAGTAACAAAACACCATCAAAGCATCTCGATCTATAATACCATAAATAATGCAGAATCAGAAATACACTGACCATACAATTGCATTCACAAATAACTAGATTCACAAATATAAGATTATATGGAGGAAAACTCAAATAAATTTATTAATAGTAGAAAAGAGGATTACAACCTGGCTGTCTGATCCAGCATCAAAGCCCTCTTCACCTCATGAAAAGCGAGATCACCCAACAATACAATGTTCCTTCTCAAGGACAAACCAACAGCGCTTCTTTACAAATTACGAAGTTCCAGCCTCCAGATCTCTCAGATGAGAGATCCATTTATAGATATTTGCTGAGGTGTGAGTCAGCTCTAGGTTTTTTTATTAGTGTCATTCCACTTGTAGTTCTTGGTTCCACTTGGAGATTTCGTTGATCTCTTACTCATCCCTGGGAAAATTCAAAGAGGCAAGTGCCATAGGAGAAGTTTCTAGAAGATTCCATGAGCATCCACTTAGCAAACTGTCTCGGACATTTGTCCATTCTCGCTCATCGCACCCCACAGAAGGCCTTTTCAGTATGCATCGCACTTCCTGTGTGTAGCAGGTTAGATGCATCGCACCCTGACAGTGGAGCATTCAGGATGGTCTAGTTTTGGCCAGTTCTTAGTGGTTTTTCAGGTGGAACTTCTAGGAAATGATGTAATCAGTTGACCATGATCCTTTAGGGCATGAAACAACACTTTTAGGGGTTAAAGAGCCCTTCATTTATTGACATATATGGTTGGGGTTGAAGTGCCCAAATATGTCTATAACAACTATCCATTTATTGAATTCCGACACCATCAAAATTTGGGCCTGTAGGAATCTTTTAGATCCCCCTTAGATTCTCCAAAGATTATGTTCCATGGGTTGAGTGAAAATCTGCTACTCAAATCACAAAACCGATTTCGCCATCATGATCCTTGCGAGATTTTAAGACTTTTGAGCTAAAGTTGGCTACATTCTGATTCTAGCGAATTTCAGGCTCCAAGGAATCTGGAGGATTCCCTCAAGATTCTTCAAAGATTTTGCTCTGCTGGGAATCTGCAAATCTACTGTTCATATTGTGATTCTGATTTCATCATCGCGTTCTCTACGAAATTCTGGTTAAAATGACTGTAAACTTCATATCATTCTGACAAAATGAAAATTTACCTCCCCATGGAATCTTTTGGGCATCAAGGAATATTATGTCTCCAAATGTGTGCCATCATGGTTCCACCTATGTGAACTCTGTCATGGTTCCGCAGAAAAATTTGTTCCCAATTCATTTCGCCACCTCCTGGTTTCAGCCTCCATGCTTCATCCACGGCGCCCCTATGCCTCTGCGAAATGAAGGTTTATGTATTGTTCATGGGCGGATCCACCAAGACTAAGCCTCGTGGCTCAACAGTGGAGGGTGTGAATGCTACTGGCGAGGACAGGGTTCGAATCCCTATCTCCCCGAAATGGCGACCGTTATGTTTTAATAGTCACATTGGTTGTCGTTTGTTTTGATTTGAGTTTGAATATGAGATGGCAGTGTTGTACTATTGTGGGGCTGCCCAGGAGGCGGGCCGACCAAACTGGTCGGGCGGGTTCGAGCCCTACCGCCCTTGGTTGTGATATGTTGAAATGGTGGGGTCGAGTTCACCAGTGGGCAGCCCACCCAATATACAACATATATATTATGCGATGGGGGTGGTGGGGGTTATGGCCTGCCCCCCAATTTAATATATATATTTTTGTTTTTTTTTTAACAAATAATACATTTTTTAACTTCGCCAAATTTAAGGCTCATTGGGCGTTTTAAAGAGGCAACAATTTTGCTCATTTCAGTGGCTGAATTCCAGTGACTGCTACCAGTGCAATTTGTAGGTCCATTAACCCTGCCATTTGGCCAATTCAACCTTGAACTTTGACTTGCTCTAACTTCTTCATACAAACTCGAATTCGAGTGTCGTTTGCACTGTTGGAATCAAGGTGACAAGCACTTTGATTTGATGCTGAGTTTTCTGAAATTTGAACACTTTGAATTTTGACCATTGCTGAGTCCTCTTGGACTTTTGCATGTGTCTGGAGCCATTTGGATCAATCCTCCCCACTAAGGAGCTTTTGGTCCTCCAAAAGCCAGAAAATAATCTGCAACTTCTTTGTACCTCATCTGCACCACAAGTGTCCTGATAAGTCACCCTTCCTTCTCCTTCACCTTTGTTCTTCAAAGCCATAAGCGATGAGTCGACACCTGCATCCTCTACAAATCTGTTGTACATTTCTGCAAATTACATGCTTAATTTACATGACCAACTAATGACCCAAACATCCCATACTTGCCACGAGTTTATAACACATACGTTGTGGTCAAGTTTACATCAAAATGGAAACAATACCCCAGTTATCAAGACAAAGCCAAAACATCATTGTTGCTTCAACCAGTGACGGAAAAACATGTCGTCACTTTTACAATGTAAACTGCAATAAATGACATACAAAAAAAGCCCAAACAATCTAACACATCCAGAAAAAACATTGCTCACTTATCAAAGTGAATGGGTTATCTCCCTGTGGTAGCTTTGTTTGTCGATCAACTTTTTCAACTGGTTTCTGCATGGGCGTTTTTTCTTTAAGGCACTACTCTGGATGGAGCCTCCAACATGTGGCTATTTCATGAACACCATTGTTGCAATGACTGCAATAAGTCTTTGTTAATTTTTTATATGTTCTACGCTTAAGAGAAATTTACTTCAATTTTCTTGTTATCCCAATATCAATGTCTAGTTTAGCAATCACATTAGCATGATAGTAAAACACAAATAGAACATAAACATAAACAGTAGAAGACAAGCCACGACAAGAGGACACAAGATGTGGTGCCAACTAGGGACAAAACCCCAATGTGGGGAAACGCTTGATCAATTCTTTTTGTATTCTTCAATAGTTCAGCAGAGGGATAGAGATAGAGTACAATGATTTAAAGCCAATATTGACTTGCCAAATAGGAGATTAGAAATCAAATATCTTCACCGTGAAGATGACACAATGAGGTTGCAATCCTCCTTCCTTCGCTGCATCACAGATTATGTCAGAGCTGCTAATCTAGCACCTTTTACATGTTGCAAGGATTGGTGCTTTTCCTGGCAAATATGGTCACTGGTTAGGGCACAAACTCTAACTGCTATAGCACCCTAAATACACCCAACAACCCACCTATTGACTGCAACTTTCCTTCACACAATCCCTCAACTATACGCTGCCTCATAAGGCTACTCTCCTTGAACATCACTCCTTAATGCCTCCAACTGTTGGCTATGGCCCACAGCCTAGTCCAACAATGGATTGTAACTTCTCTCTGTTCAATCAGTGCCCCAAATAGTGCTTAAACAACAGACCCTTGCTCCTATTTTATGCGGCTTCTTCTGCCCTGCAAACTAAGCTCAAGAACGCCCTTATCATGCCCAAATAGCCCTGAAATAGACCACATATTCACCTACAACGATGTGGCTTTATCACAAAATTACCACGTTGATTTTCTAGATTGCTGCGGCTAGGTCCACACTTCTTGCTGTGTCTTAGGGTCACTTTCTAGCAGCGTATACGGGCTCCACAGTCTGCGGCTTTAGACCTTCTTATGATGTGGATTACGGCCTTCATGGACTGCATATAAGCCTCTTTTTTGTTGCGGCTAGGGCTGCGTTTTACTGCGGCTTAGGGTTTCCTTCTAGCTGAGAATGAGGGTCTCCTTTAGCCGCGTTTTAGGACATCTTTTAACAGCGAATTAGGGCATCACTTGAATTGGCTAGATCTCCTTTAATCTATGTCTAGACCTCTTCCTTCACTGCGGCTAGGGCACCTTGTCTTGATGCATCTAAGGCTTCTTCATGACAGTGGCTTGATCTCCTTTAGGACAACAGTTAGGGCACCTTCTTCAACTGCAGCTAGGGCTTTTCCGCTTGACCTCTCCTTCCACCAAAACCAAACGAGTGGAGAGAGATCACGAGAGATGTGTGTGTAGCAAATTACTTGAGGCCTCCTCTATTTAAATTCAACGTTGACGTTGAGCTGGAGGTTATTTGGTTGTTGGCCGACCTTGATAAATTGCAAATAATATAAATAAATTCATATCTCCATAAATACTTGTCAGAATCGAATGATCTTTAGATCAATGCTACACCTTTCAGAGAGAGGAATCCAAGAAAAATATCAATTGCCATAAATAATATGGCCCACATGGGGTTTGGCCCTAGTTTCCAATTTTAACACTCCCTCTCAACTAGGAAGACTCCATCTAGTAATCCATTTTCCAATTTGTACTAATGGACTTCTTTGCTCTTCTCTACTGAACTATGAAGAAGAAGTGATCAAGAATGTATCATACCATTCTCTACTAACCCAAATTCAGCCACAGATAAAAGAGAGTGTCTCATACCACTCTTACTGATCCGAAATCAGTTCCAAATAAAGGGAGTGTCTCATGCCACTCTTACTAACCCGAAGGCAGTTCCAATTGATCCCATATCAATATCATCCTAGCATAGGGAGTACCGTAGTACACGATGCATCCATCGGTAGTACTATGGTCCCTATCCTCATTTCCCTACTCATTAGCCAGATGAGAGGTACTTCCCATGAGTCCCATGTTGCATGGGTAGGATGTTTCAGCAAGAGAAGGATGAACCACTCATCCTACCTACATGTCATCATGAGGTATCCCAAGGGAAGCTTGAACCACTCACCCTGTACACAAAAAATCACTAGGGGAAGGCTTAACTACTCACCCTATGATTGTGTCTCAGCAGGAGAAGGATGAACCACTCATCCTACCTACATAGAAAACCACTAGGCGAAGGTTGAACCACTGACCCTATGGTTTCTCATTGCTCCAATAAGTACCCCATGCCCCCCGGAGCTCTCATATCTCAATATCCATATCATATAGGACCCTCAGGAGAGGGTCTCTCCATGACTCCTAGTCGTTCTCGAAAAGTCAAGAATTTGACCTTTCCCAAGGGCTTCGTCAGAAAATCAGAAACCTGCACATCAGTCCCAATGTGATGGAACCTTGTTGCTCCTCGATGTACCATATCTCGAATAAACGGTACATGATATCTATGTGTTGGGAGCGATCATGAAATACGAGATTCTTTGATACTTAGATCCCACTCTGGTTGTCACAGAGGATCACGGTGGTATCCAGCATGTGTCCACACAGCTCACTGAAGGGCTTCTCCAACCAAACAGCTTCACATGAGGTCATACTCGCAGCTTTGTATCCAACCTCAGCAGTGCTCAAAGCAACCGACTTCTATTTCTTGCTCATCCAAGATATCGAAGCAGAATCCAAAGAGAAGTTGCACCCATAAGTGCTCTTGTGATCCACCACACTGCTTGCCCAATCAACATCAGAATAACAATGCAGCCTCATATTTCCAGCAATGTATCTCAGTCCATGAGTGATTGTGCCCCAATGATATCTCAGAAGATTCTTGGCACCAATCCAATGTGAATGATGAGGCTCAACCATATATAGGCTCAACATGCTAACTACAAAACATATATCCGGAAGGGGGTTTACCAAGAACATCAATGCTCCTATGAGTTGACAATACTCAGAGGCATTTCTCAATTCAGGTCCAACGACACTATTGCATAAAAAGTTAATCTCCATCGGGGTAGTCACAGGCTTGCAGTTCACCATTCCAAATTCAGAATCCAACTCCCTCTTATGTTTATAAATGAGAGGGTCTGCAACTAACAGAAAGAGGCCATCCATATAAAGCATCAGTATGAGAGATATATCAGCTTCAACCTTAAAGTAAAGGTTTGGATCGGCTTCACTCCTAGTAAAATCCAGCTTCATCAAATAGCCATCAATCCTCTCATACCAAGCCTAGGGTGCTTGCTTCAAACCATAGAGAACTTTCTTCAACCTGCATATATGAGATTCCTGGTCATGAACCTCAAGCCCCTCAAATTTTTCTACATCAGTGGTCTTGATATTACTTCTAACATTTCCCTCAATACATCTTGGACATATACCTGCATGCTTTTCTTTGAACTCAAGGATCCCTGTCACCATCTGTCTCACATCGGGTAGTGCAAACCTCCAGTGCCTTAGCTCAGATTGAAGAGATGTATCACAAGACATGGTCCCCAATGGACTTCCTGCAACTTGATTAAAAGTGCTAACCTTGAACCCAAGAGTAATAGCATCTTTAAAATTTATTTTCCAAACACATACCTTTCCATCGATCAATGCCACCTTGTAACCTTTGTCTTCCATTGCCGAAATGGACACCATGTTCTTCTTGAGATCAGGTACATAAAGAACTTCTTGTAAATGAATGGAGTTACCTTGATCCAATTCAAGAGTAACATTTCCCTACACCCTTTACGGGATAGGCGGCATTGTCTCCAAGAATAATCTTCAAGTTTGTTTCCTTCTCTATTAGATTAGAGAGAGATTCCTTGAATCTGGTGAAGTGCCTTGAAGCACCACTATCAATAAGCCAATTTCCCAAAGTGTCCGGAGGAGAGGTAGAGGAGAGAGACGAAATAAGATAATACTCCTTTTTCTTATCAGAAACCACATTTTATTCTTCATACCTGGAGTTCCTTGCTTTCTTGGAGGGTTGACCTTGATGTCCTTCATTCCTTTTTCCTTTGCCATTCTTCCTATCATTTCTTCGATCATTATTGTTGAAGTTTCCCCTGGAATGATTCTGATCATCATCATGTGATGTGTCCCTTTTATTTGGACACTCCCTCGCATAGTGGCCAAATTTGTTGCAAACAAAACACCTTCCCTTCCTTCCACCCTTAGATCTGGGCTTTCCATTGAAGTGACCTTTAGACCCTACATTATTTCTCCTTTTGGCATGAGCAGAGAAAGAAGTGGGGTTTCCTCTATTAGAAGGCATTTCTTGTTCCACCATTATTCTTTCTTCCTAAATGCATCTTGACATCAATTCTTCAAATCTCAGAATTTGATCATCATTGAGAATAGTGGTTCTAAATATATACCACTCGGGTGGGAGTCCTCCAAGGTTAGTGATCGTAAGTCCCCTTTCAGATATGATTTCTCCACTCAATAGAAGATACTTCTTGATCTCGGTGATCCTTAAGAAGTAGGATTGAATATCCTCGTCCTTTCCATTCTTAATATCCTTCAACTTATTTTTCAGGAACAAAATTTGATTTGCATCACTAACCTTGAACATGCTTACCAATCTGTCGTAAATCTCCTTGGAGGTGTTTAGATCAAAGATGTAGGCCACCAGACACTTGTCAATGGAATCTTTGATAATCTTCTTCGCTTTGACTTCACTCTTGGTGTACTTGTTCTTCGTAGCAGCTGGTGCATTTGATGGAGGCTCAAGAATTTTACCCTTCACATAATTCATCACTTCTTGTTCTTCCAATGTCAGATCAAGATACATCTTCCATCCATGATAATCAAACTTTTGACAGATCTTGTCTTTAGCCGAGAAGTGGAATGAGGAACCCATTGAGCCTTTGACATTGTCCAACTGTCTTCGGTGATTGTTCTTTCACTCTTGCTTGGGATTTGTCTTCACCTAAGCTTTGATACCTTGTTAATGTTTGATATTTTATGCTTAAGAGCAATGTACTTCAATTTCTTGTTAGCCCAATATCAATGTCCAGTTAAGCAATCGCATTAGCATGATAGTAAAATGCAAATAGGACATAAACATAAACACTAGAAGACAAGACAAGACAAGATTACACAATATGTGGCACCAACCATGGACAAACCCCAATGTGGGGAAACCCTTGATCAATTCTTCTTATATTCTTCAATAGTTCAACAGAGATATACAGATAGAGTGCAATGATTTAAAGTCAATATTTACTTGCCAAATAGGAGATCGGACATCAAAGATCTTCACAATGAAGATGACACAATGGGGTTGCAATCCTCCTTCCTTCATTGCATCACAGATTATGTCAAAGCTGCTAATTTGGCACCTTTTACATGCTACAAGGACTTGTGCTTTTCTTGGCAAATCTGGTCACTGGTTAGGGCACAAAATCTAACTGCTACAACACCCTAAATACACCCAACAACCCACCTATTGATCTTGGCTTTCCTTCACACTGTCCCTCAACTATATAATGTCTCATAAGGCTGATATCCTCCCTGAATGCAGCTCCTAAAGGCCTCCAACTATTGGCTATGGCCTGCAGCCTAGTCCAGCAATGGACACTAACTTCGGTCGCCTCAATCAGTGCCCTAAACAATCCTTAAACAATAGGCCCTTGCTCCTCTTTTCTGCAACTTCTTCTGCCTTGCAAAATGAGCTCAATAACAACCTTATCATGCCCAAATAGCCATGAAATAGACCACACTGTCACCTACAACAATTTGGCTTTATCACAGAGTTACCATGTTGATTTTCTAGATTCCTTCACGCTCTTTTAGGACTCCTTTTGTTGCGGCTAGGTCCACACATCTTTGTTGCATCTTAGGGTCACTTTCTAGATGTGTATAGGGGCTCAACAAACTGTGGCTTTAGGCCTTCTTATGTTGCGGATTAGGGCCTTCATGGAATGCGTATAAGCTTCTTTTTTATTGTGGCTATGGCTTCCTTTTACTATGCTTAGGGTTTCCTTTTCGCTGAGAATGAGGGTCTCCTTTAGTTGTGTTTTAGGACATCTTTTAACAGCAGATTAGGGCATCACTTGACTGTGGCTAGATCTCCTTCAATCTGCGTCTAGAACTATACCTTCATTGCGGCCATGGCACCTTG
Source organism: Pinus taeda (assembly GCA_000404065.3). NCBI lineage: Eukaryota > Viridiplantae > Streptophyta > Pinopsida > Pinales > Pinaceae > Pinus > Pinus taeda. The sequence goes on from APFE030284465.1 coordinate 150,092, forward strand.
TCTTGTTGCATCTACGGCTTCCTCATGATTGTGGCTTGATCTCCTTTAGGACAGTGGTTAGGGCACCTTCTTCAACTGTAGCTAGGACTTCTCCACTTGACCTCTCCTTCCACAAAACCAGAATGAGTGGAGAGAGATCATGAGAGATGTGTGTGTAGCAAATGACTTGAGGCCTCCTCTATTAAATTGCAACATTGAGGTTGCGCTGGGGGTTATTTGGTTGTTGGCCGACCTTGACAAATTGTCAAATAATATAAATAAATTCATATCTCCATAAATACTTGTCGGAATCGGATGATCTTTAGATCAATCCTACACCTCTCGAAGAGGAATCCAAGAAAATGGTCAGCTACCACAAATAAGATGACCCACATGGAGTTTGGCCCTGCCAATTTTAACAGTCTTCTTCCTCCAGATTTGCCTAACATGTTTCTTTCCTTGTTGTGGAGAAGGCCTTTCATGCCTCATCCTCTTTCGTGTTGCCATTCTCTTCCAGCACTTAGCAAACATATGGTTATGTAAACTACAAAAACTACATGTTTTTCGATGCCATGATCTACATTCATCATAAACAACATGATTGCAATCAAAATGAACACGAGAACATCGAGACTGTTTATACCTTTCCTAGTTGTCTCTGGTGTAATTATGGCAATGAGAGTTTGCCTCAACTCTTTCCCTGCAATGGGCATTCCCATGGGATGATGGTGATGTGTTCCCATCAGTCTCTTTCCTCAACGGTTTCAACAATGTCTCGGAAGCATCTGACACTTTTGAGCATTCTCCTTTGGTGTATCCCAAGCTTGCGAATCAAGGTATCTGCACAACCTCCAATGGTTGAATCATGCCTTGGCCATTAACACCAAGTCCTCCTCCTTTGTACCCCACCTTGGTAAGGAGTCTCATGCGAGTTCCTGTCATCGACACTTCCACATTTCCAATAGAAATAATATCATGTGAAGATGAAACTAAAGAATGATCGCAACTGTTTACCTCAGATGTCGATTTCGAGATAGGTGATGGGGGATTTTCTAAGCCTTTTTCGCACCTCAACTCCTCCATGGTCTTTTTCGTGGCTTGTAGATGAAGTTGCAGTCTCTGCTTCTTCTCTTTCTCTTCTTGTAGAAGCCTCCTTAATTCAACATGCTCTTCGTGCAGAATCTAGTCGTTGCGCTTCAATTCTTCCAGGGCCTCTTTCGTGGCTCATGACTTAATCTACAATCATTGCTTCTCCTCTTTCTCTTCTCGTAGAAGCATCTTCAATTCAGCGTTATTTGCTTGAAGGATTTGGTTGATCTCCTCATTCGAATGATGATAAGACGATGAAGGCGATGAAGTTACACTAGAAGGTATGGATGGAGCATCATTCTCTGTTCTTTCTTTCTCCTCTTCCTTTATTCTCTTCTCAATGTAAGCTTCGTACATTATGTCCACCATTTTGGACATCTTGAGAAAGGCCTCATACATTTCTTTGTCATCCTCCATTGTTGCACGTCCAATTGTTCATGCTTGAAATTCACATTAGTGAGAAGATTTCTCTGATACCAAAGTTGCTCTGGGATCCTTCAAACGACCGGAATTATCCAAGATCTTTTACTTATGTGATGTTGTTAGAATTGCATTTAAAAGAGAATAAAATAACCACATGTGCATGCTTAAACAAGAGGAAACATGACAACGATCAGAAAATCAAGAACACGATACATTTGATAACGAAGTTCACCCAGTGTGCGTTACGTCTTTAGGCCCGGTGTCAAGATGGTGGAGGTCGCTTCATATAATGATAGAAATGATGATGATGCACATTGACAACACTTTTTCATAACAAGGTCATATTCCCTCAAACAAGAGTGGCTTGTCTCTCCATGAGACATTCTGCTTATAGGAATTCTCACTCAATAAGGCTTCCTCCCAGCGTGACAAACTAAAATGATCCTCACACAATGTGGCAATCAACATCCCTTCAACATAGTTACATAGGGATCTCCATAACAATACATAGCATTACAAGCTAAATACATCTCACATAATGTGGCAAAATCGATCCCACAACACAATAACAAACATGGATCTCAAAACATAATACATCATCTCAACAGTTATGAAGGAAAACATGACATCACAGATTCATGTACCTGCACCTCTAAATTTGGCCGAAAAATGTAAGGCTCAGCTGCAAAAACTAACTCTGCCACTAATTTTTTGTCGTCGAGAAGTGTAAAATCGACTATCCATTTGTCGAATTCCTACACCGTCAAAATTTGGGCATGTAGGAATCTTTTAGATCCCCCCTTAGATTGTCCAAAGATTCTATTCCATGGGCTGACTGGAGATTTGCTGCTCAAATCACAAATTTGATCTTGTCATCATAATCCTTGTGCGATTCTGAGACTTTTGAGTATAAAGTTGGCTACATTATGATTCTGGCGAATTTTAGCCTCTAAAGAACCTAGGAGATTGCCTCAAGATTATTCAAAGATTTTTCTCTACTGGGAATCTGCAAATCTGATGCTCAGATAGTGATTCTGATTTCACCCTCACATTCCTTACGAAATTGCGGTTAAAATGACTATAACCTTCATATCATTCTAACAAAATGAAAATTTACCTCCCCATGGAATCTTTCAGGCATCAAGAAATATTCTCTGCGAAAGATTCTCTGTCTTGGAATGTGTGCCATCATGGTTCTGCCTCTGTGATCTGTGTCATGGTTCTGCCTCAAAATTTGTTCCCAATTCGTTTCGCCACCTCCCGGTTCCGGCCTCCATGCTCCGTCCACGACTCCCCCATCCCTTTGTGAAATGAAGGTTTATGTATTGTTCGTGGGCGAAGCCACCAAGGCTAAGCCTCGTGGCTCAACAGTGGCAAGTGTGAATGCTACGGGCGAGGACAGGGTTTGAATCCATGCCTCCCCAAAAGGGCAATCGTTATGTTTTAATAGTCACGTTGGTTGTCGTTTGTTTTGATTTGAGTTTGAATATGGGATGGTGGTTACATACTGTTGTGGGGGCGCCCGGGAGGCGAGACGGCCAGACTCGTTGGGTGGGCTCGAGCCTCGCCGCCCTCGATTGTGACAAGTGGAAATGGTGGGGTCGGGTCCGTCAGTGAGTGGCCCGCCCAATATACAACATATATATTATGCGATGGGGGTGGCGGGGGTTATGGCCCTCCCCCCAATTTATTATATATATATTTTTTCTTTTTTTTAAATAATACCTTTTTTAACTTTGCCGAATTTAAGGCTCATTGGGTGCTTTAAAGAGGCAACAATTTTGCCCGTTCTGGTGGCCGATTCTGGTGACCACTACTGGTGCAATTTTTAATTCTATGACCCTGACACTTGGCCAAGTCAACCTTGAATTTTGACTTGCTCTAAGTTCTTCATACAAACTCAGATTCGAGTGTCATTCGCACCTTTGGAATTAGGGTGTCGAGCACTAAGATCTGATGCTGAGTTTGTTGAAATTTGATTCAACACTTTGAATTTTGACCATTGTTGAGTCCTCTTGGACTTCTGCATGTGTCTGGAGCCACTTGGATCATATATCATTTCATGTATGTCTTTCCTCTTTGAAATTGTGTTAAGAAGTTGTCGGATTCACTCTCTCATGGTTGTATGTACATTGCTAAGTAGTGAGAAGTACCTGTGTAAACACATATTTACTTGTATTATTTGATAGCGTGCAGAACCTGTGTAAACACATATTTACTTGTATTATTTTATAACGTGTAGTTCTTGTGCAATCGTGGATTTACTTGTGTTATTTGATAGCCTACAATATGTGTATGTAAGCACAAATTTAATTATGCTAATTGGCGACAAATGTATTCATGAGCCATAGAGCTTGAGATCTTAATTTTCTCTCCACTTTTTCTGCATTTTCACCTCCACACTATTCCATATTTCTGTTGGAGATTGTTGCTTAGGATTTTGTGTTATGTCCAGCCCTCTGCATCGATTTCCCTCCTTTCCTTCCTCCTGGTCATCTATACTACAATAACAATGTTAAACTATGTATTGTTGTGTGTCAGCCACCAGAACCAACACATTTCTCTTTGAGATTAGCCATATCTACGAGTGTTTATTTTGATCTATGTGTTTGCTTGAGTTTACCTTGCGAAGGGTTATTGAACCAATTACGTGACATATGGAGTGCAAAAAAAAAAAATAGATAAACTTCAAAAGCGCTCCTCTTAGATGCCCTAGGCACTGGTCTCCTATCAACCCAGAGGTTGTCTCTAGGAGGCTTCTATATCTTCTAAAAGAAATTGTGTGACACGAGATAGAAAAAGCTACAACATCACACACACATGCAAAAACCCATTAATTTTTGTATTTGGCCATATGGACAAGACGATCATACATCAAAGCATTTGTGTTAGGCAATAAACCTCAAAACAATTAACATGGTGTCTTGCAGTTGGAGTTTTCCAGAAACAAACTTTGTCTGAACTTTTGGCACACTTTATTTGTTTCCAAAATTTTGACAGTTTATTTCCAGAAAACTCCAACCGCAATATGACTAACTATGAAAATATAGACACTCGTATGATGTCTTGCAGTTCAAGATTTCACAAAGGTTGGATTTAAGAGAGTAAATACAAATGTCTATTCTACTAAAAACCTTATATCTAACTAAGAAAAAATGAGGGAAAGCAAGGTATAGAATAAAATTTGTGGTTCATTAGTTAGACTTATTTGAGAATATATAATAGGGATTACAATCGGGAAAGAAAGAAAAAAGGGGTATGTGGACTTGTTAACCTTATGTTTTTCTTTAATTATATATGTTTGCAGCTCTTATTTCATCAATTTATTAAGCACAACCTATTAATGTAGAAAAATGACCCTTGTCAACTACACAGTTAAACAAAAGGGTCCAATTAGACCTTCCTTCATTGAAATGGAAATCCATATGGTTATGCCTTAGCTACCAGATGTTCACTAATCTATCCAATTTAACCCAAACCAATGAATGTAAAAGGCAAGAATGTGAAGGAAGAACGAAGTGGATGTGAACAAACCCTATCATAAGGTGCATAATCCCACTGCTATGTTAATATCATAAATGGACTTGAATTGAACCTTCCCAACCCCCATCCAAGTCAATGATTTGATTTCTAAGAGCACTTCCAAATCACAAGAGCAATTAATTGTTGTTGAAAATCTAGTAGGCCTCATGAGGAGACTTGCAAGGCTAAGGCTAGACCTTAAAAGCAAATATCTAAGTTTTAATATTTTTTTATCAACACAACCTTGGGTAGTGCCTAATCCTACTTGGGTAAATGGAGTGTTAGGATAAATTTCTAAAAGATGATGAAAATTGACTGGAGTAAGGGGGTGAATATATTTTTCCTCTTCTAGAACCTTAGCTATATTTTTCGTGGGCGAATAAATTTGATATAGAATGTGCGCCCTAGGAGTTCTTCTATAAGTTTCGAGGAAGAATAATCTTAACGTGCAAAACTTCACCAAGATTTTCAATAAGCAATATGCATTTATTCATGGAACATTTAAAAGCCCTATAAGATAAATACATTCACACGTATAATATATAAAGAACAACAATAAAATTACAAATTCTTCTAAGAAAATCCTTTTTTTTTCAATCTCAAAAAGACATCTCCAATCCAAAAATCAATCTCCAATATCACGATGCTCCATGAAAATCAAACTTTTAACACGCAATTAAATAGAAAAGGAAAGTTTTTGACACCTCAAAATCAAGTTTTTGACATTTGTAGATTCTCCTTTCAAAGTTGACTTTGATAATGGATTTAGATCAATTTGAATTTCCTTCTAGGGGCAGAAATAAAATATTAAAGCCATGAATATGATATGGTGCAAAGCCCATTCATTTGGGGCATCAATATTCAAAAGTTCATCTCTCTAACTTGGAGGACTCACAAAAAATGCTACCTATCAAATGAAACGGCATGACCAACGCTATCAATCTAGGATGTCCTTGTAACCAAATTCTCTTTATTTGTGCACACAAATCATCAAAGGAATGCTGACCCATTTACCCTTTGACATCAATGACAATTTTTCCAACTTCTATCCCTTCACTTTTACAAATAATTAAACCTACTAGCCCTAAAATAAGTTTTACTTTGAGTGTTACACAATACAAGAGGTTACAAACCAACCTCATAGCTCAAAACAATAAAATAATGCCATAAATTCCCACATGTGGGTCAATGTCCTCTATAAGCATGACATTATCTCCTTTTTTAGAAATAAATCTTGCAACAAGGTGCGGAGTGGGCTAAGAAGATGCTCCACCATCATAATAAACTCCAAACCTTGAGGGTAAGCGTCAAGAAGTGCCACAAAGTGCCTCCATGTCCAAAAACCATGCTCTGGGTGCCTTATGTCACCCTCTCAAGCGCTAGATGGGTCATGTGGTACTATCTCTCTCAAACATTTGGGATCCAAGAATGAGTACAATTATTCCCTGGTCATATTAGGGATGATCATTATCATTTGGACTTTGAAACAAGCAGCGCTAATGAAACAGTGTTAAGGCCATCCTAGGGGCATCCTAGGTCTGCTAGGTACATCAAGTAAATCCAACACCAAGCGAGAGGAGTTGAATGTTTCAGCATATAGGGGTACTTCACAGTGTCAATCGCCATATGGAAACCATCAAAGTACTAATGATTTTCTCTAGAGGGGCAATGCTACATCTCCAAGATCATCAATGCTCTCTAGAAAGTACAAAATGGCCCAGGCAATGTTTTGTAGCTCAAAAACTCTAATGTTTTTTGAAGAACCACCTAGAAAACAATATCAAGTGAACTTGAAAGTCACCAATCATTAGGGACAATGACCATATGATAAATACTCGACAATCACTGAGAGGGGGGGTGTGAATCAATAATTGCGTCTTTCCAATTATTAATTCATTTTAATTTCATTTCTCAAGAATTTTCTTCTATAACTAATGGCTTATGTATGATTTCAACTTTTAATTGTTCCTTTTGCAATTACCAAAGAGCTATTTATATATATAAATAGATTCAAAAGAATTCGTGCATGAGAGACATTCAACTTTCAACACATGAAGACACCAAATGTAAGTGGAAACCCATAAAGGGAGAAAACCATGAATTTATGGCTAAAAGTGATGTGAAGGAAAGCTCCTACTCTTCTATTACATCAAGTTTTTTGTAGGCTTCAACCTACAGGAGGTTGCTACCTCAAGTCTTCTACACGGTTCAACTTGCAAGGAAGCTCCAACTCCCACTAATTTTATGCAACCTACAACCCACAGAAGGCTCCTACCTCAAAAATCTACAACATGTTCTTTATCAAGCTACAACTTGAAAGGAGACTATAATCTCCTAATCAAAGTTACAAATCAAATTTGTTAGTTACCTATGATCTTTTTCTTTTTTCTACAATTAGTCTCTATTCTCTTTTCCGTTGCTCATCTTCTCTCCTACCCTTCTTCAAGTATGCTCTTATTTTACTACTCTTTCTCCTCCTCTTTTCTCCTTATCAGACTTGTTTAAGAGATCTAACATACAAATGTTCAATTCAGAAAGAAAAAAAAATGATAATAATAATAACTAAATAACTAAATAATTTCATTCTCATTCAACAATGCATCTTTTATAAGCATGGTTCTCTGTCTGTTTCTATTTTATGCAAGAATTCAAAATGAGATGTTTCTTGGTATTCTAGGACTATTTGCATCTCACTTCTTCATTTTCAGTTGTTTTTAATTCAAGACAAAAAAAAAATTGTACAGTTTTCTAATTCGGAAAATTCATGGTCAAAGATTCATTATTACAACATACCAGGTTCATATGACTAAATGTGTTTTAATGCAGGCTGGAAGAAGCTGCAGTGCATTATTATCTAGGGCAACACATGTTTGACATTAGAGGCTTGCATTATAAACTCAATTAAACCCTAAACACCTATGTTATTGTTGTAAAGGTCTCAAAAATATAAACTATGTTATTCAATTGATTATGTTCAATCATAGCCATGTGTCATTCAGTGTTTGTACTCTGGTTCTTTATTCTTCAAGCTTTGTTTTATAGTCCATATGTGCCATTACATTTGAAGCAATCATTAATGAACAAACATCAATGTAATCAACTATCAAGAATCAAAGCCTTTGCACATCATGTCACTTAATCAACCTTTTCTTGCACATAAGCAACCTCATCAAGCAATCAACCTTGCACTATAAAGAAATCAACACTAGCAATCAACCTTGTAGGGATCCATGAAGAAATCCTCTTCATCAATATGACAAGCTCATCAACATGACTATAACAATATGACAAACTCATTAATCATTAAGCAACCCAGACCTCATTAACATGGAAGATCTCATCATCGTGGCAGACCTCATTTGACATCAATGACAACATTGCTAGCATTCTCCCCCTTTAGCATTGATGGAAACACTATGCTCCTCCCCTAAAAGTCATCCTTCTTATTTCTCCTAAGAGGTACTTCTCCTTTCAGCCTCATTTCTAGTGCCAATACCTCCCCCTTTTACATCAATGGCAAGGGGTTTTGTAGGAAAATATGAAAAGTGTCTATATTCAAGGTCAAGAAATATTCAAGCATCACCTACCTTTGCTAATAAATTTGATAGGGATTAGCTCCTCATGAAAGTAATCAACCTCTGCCAATATCATTGTACTTGATTTAGTTGTATTTGTCAATATATAAACAAGATTGTGCCCTTATTGTTTGAATAAATGAATGGAATACCATTGTATTTATGTCATTATTGGATGGGGCAGCAAAAGTATTATGGAAATGTACTTCGATGATGTGAAATACCAGTTGTGATCACAATCTCTACTCTAAAATACCACAATACCAATTTAAGTTCAAACTAGAGATACAGTTTTACATGTTTTACATCTTCATATTATGAAAACTTGGTATTCGCTAGAGACTGTTAATTTTTAGGGTACTCCACTTCAAGTTTCCAATAGAAATCACAATAAACTTCAGTAGCAATCACTTAGCATTTACCATTCACAAAAACATCATCAACAATATGCACTAGAAGACAAGCCAAGACAATGAACACAGAGATTTAGGCTAATTTCAAGGTAAAATGCCACAAGGGGGGAACCCAACCAATCCTTCTTATTGATCAATATCAAATGTTCAGTAGAGAGAGAAGATCCAATGCAGTATAATGATAATGAGGTCAAAGTCGAGAGTTTGACTTATCCAACAAAGATGATCGACTCATATCCAATGTCAAATGATGAAAAAGAAGCCAAAACTAATCAAAGATAATCTTGTTCAATTTCTGCAATCTTGAAGTAGATAACAACAGTCAACGTGCCCTAACCATTGAAGTCAACGGTGGTCAAACAACCTCCAAATAACTCGGTCAAAGTAGCAAGAAACTTGGCCTCTTGAACAAGTCAAAGTCAACACAAAACAGTGAATAAAACTGGTCAAACTTCAGTCAATAGTCTATGGTCAAAGTCTACAGTCTAGCCTATGGTTAACACTAGTCAACTTGCTCATAAATCCTCGATCTCTGTGCCAATAGATACATCCTTCACAAATAGAATATTCCAAGTCAAAATCACAGTGAAACAAAGTCAGAATCTCCTTGGTCAACGTTTTCAAAGGTGTTGAATAGAGAGCTCAATATAGAAGTCAAAGATGCCCAAAAAGAGTCTTCTCACTTGTGGAAAAGAAGTCGCCTTAGAAGGTGTATGAACGAATCAAAAGAGATTTTTTTTTATGTGATGAGATATTGAAATGAGGAGGCCTTTAGGTATATTTATATGAGCCAACGTGGGGATCAAGGGTCATGTCTATTAACTAATGTGAGCCGACTTGAGAAGGTGGGGCCGACATGAAGGGTGAAAGGTCCATTTGTAGGAAAGCAAAAACTTTTATTTTTAAGGTGAAGGAAGATGCCATCAAGGGTGATGCATAGGAGTAATGGGCCATCAAAGGAGGGTTTTCCAAGAGGGGGAATTAGCCCCTAGTTGCACTCTTTAACACTCCGTCTCAACTAGGGAGTAATTCCATCTAACAACATCCACCCACTGTTATACCATCATGTACCATATCTATAACTTTTCTAATATCTATTGAAGATTGATATTATAGTTCAATAAGAAAGGATCAAAAGAGGGTGGGTCACAAGACCCTACTACCCTCTCGAAGAATGACAGAGGAAAGTCCTCATGTATAGGGGTAGAACACCTACCGATCTTGATCCTTAGGGATCAAACTGTTGAACATCATGCATCCTAGTGATAGGGCATACAATAGTACTTGACGCGTCTATCCGTAGTACTAATTAACCCTAACCACTTTTCCCAACTGATTGGCTAGATGAGAGGTACTTCCCAAGAGTCCTAGACTGCAAGGGTAGGATGTATATTGTTGGGGTATCCATAGGGGAAGGTAAACCACTCACCATGCTCTCATATAACGTACTCCATAGGGGAAGGTGAACCAATCAACATGTTGGGGCCATGTAATTCACAGGGGAAGGTGAACCACTCAAGATGTTGGGGACCATGTACTTTGCAGGGGAAGGTGAACCTCTCACCTTGTGCTCATATAACTCCAAGAAGTACCCCAACTCCAGGAGCTCCGAGAGCTCAACATTTAACTAGGACCCTCATGGGAGGGTCTTTCCATGACTCCAATTTGTTGAAATTTGGTAACGGAGGACAGGTGGTTCCCTAAGGCTTTGATCTTTGGCCTAGGGAAAAGTGTCCAAAAGAATTTAATTTTTCTTCTAAAGTAACTTTATAATTTTTATAAAGTTAAATCTAATTTAAAAGTGACTTTAAGTGATAAAGTTACTAAAGTTTAATTTTAAAGTGACTTTAATAAAGTTAATGTAAAATTAGAAAGAATAAGTGACTTTGGAAATAAATGACTAAGTGGGTCTGTTGTCGCGCAGATTGACACGACAACGCTCAGATCGGGGGCTGTCACTCTGATACCCGATCCCTCCGTTTAAGCCTGTCTCCCGCGGCTAAGGGGGGGAGACCCTGTGAGATGATGAAGACCAACTGTC
>APFE030284465.1:163221-236888 GCA_000404065.3 Pinus taeda
CTAAGTGGGTCTTTATTAAAGTGGGGTGAGTTAAAAAATAAAAAGTGAGATTTAAATGAGCATTTAATCTCAGCCTTAGATCTCAATCTATTTCAGCCATTGGATTTAGAGGTTACCCAAAAGTCACTTAGGATTAAATTAAAGGAGGAAAAGGAGGCAAAAGGTCATTCAATCTTTCATGAGCAGAGTGAGAGAAGGAGAGCAAGAGAGCAAGAGAGATTTCCGGACAAGGAGGAGAAGGATACAACAACTTGACACACATTCCAAGGCAGCAGTTGAGCAGATTTGTACAGCGGATTCAACACACAGTGAAAGGCTGATTTTGGCACGATTTTCTAAAAATCCGTACAGCTGGTTTGCACAGAAATCCAGGAGTGGTTTGCACAGAAATCGAGGGTCAGTTTTCTGTTTTTTTTTTGCACGCAAATGGAGGTCCATACAGCGCATTTATTGCATTCCGTACAGTGCATTTAATGCAAGCCGTACAGCAGCATTTAAGGCTAAAAGTGGGCACAAAAATCTAGGAGGTCATACAACATTTATTGTTGTCCTGTTTGCTGTAATTTTCAGTTTGCTGTGAGGCACGGGAAAAGAGATAAGTTGTAAATTTGCTTGCTGATTTTTTGTTGAATATTTCTCACTGTAAAAAATGCATTTTCAGAAATAAAGAAGAGCTCTCAAACTGGTTTTTCCCAAGAGTTGTAGAGGGTTTTTCCAGGGTCACATTGACCAAAAATCACTGTGTTCAAATGTGTTAAATGACTGTTTGTACCTGTTGATTTTTTATTTCTGCATTTTCCAGCATTTTGTAAAATTTCCAAAATTTGTGTTTTCAGCAAAAATTTATTTTTTCAGTTGTTGAATGTATGGATATGGGAAAGGGCATTTAACTATATGGGAGAAATAAGGTAAAACTAAAAACCGAGGTGGGAAATGATAAATTTTTACATGGTATCAGAGCTTGAGTGCTAAAGTGCAGTTTGGGACATCAAGAAGGAAAATTACAGGCTGCTGATTTTTCACTCAGAAAATTCCAGCAAGCCGATTTTTCAAAAACAACAATTTTATCTTTACTACAACAGTGCTATTTTTCAGTTTTAGGATAGCAGGATGTCATTGGGATTGAGGGTGGAGGATAGGCTCGAAGAAGAGAATGTAGAGTATCTTTGACGAGGCAGAAGTCTGGGATATCATGGTGCATACCACACAGAACCCTGTTGTTGTGCCTACTGATGCTACTCAATTGGCTGAGTATAATAAAAAGAACAACAAGGGTAAGAGGCTAATTCTAGACGGAGTTAAAGACCATTGCATTCCTCATGTGAGAGGAAAGAGCGATGCCCATGAGATGTGGACAACATTGTCCAATCTCTACCAAAGTACCAATCAGAACCGGAAAATGGTCCTGAAGGAGAAGTTGAAGAACATTAAGATGGGTAATGATAGTGCAACTGGATATCTCACAAAGATTACTAATGTGAGAGATGAGTTGGCAGCAATTGGATAGGCCATTCCATCCACTGAGTTGGTGCGAATTGCAGTGAATGGCCTCCCCCGTTCATGGATGAACTTTGCTGATGGGGTTTGTGCACGTGAGACCCTTCCCACATGGGAGAGGTTTTGGGATGATTGCATTCAGACAGAGATCAGGAAAGGTCAGCTTGGGGTAGCCAAGCCTGTTGAGCAGGATGAGGATGTAGCACTGTTGGCAGGAGGCAAGAAAGGCAAAGGGAAGAAGCAGGCTTCCACAAGCAATGGTGGGGGCAAAGGCAAAGGTAAAGGTAAACAGGGTAACACAAAGAAGGACTATTCCAAGGTGAAGTGTTGGAATTGTCAAAAGATGGGACACTATGCAGTTGTGTGTCCGGAGAAGAAGAAGAAGAAGGGGAAGAACCAGAGTGTGGCAACTTCAGCAGAGGTTGAGGACTTTGCAGATCGTTTTGACCGGGAGTTTGGGTTCACTGCGTGTGAGTCCTCTAGTGCAGGATCACCTGCCACTCAGGTTCAGAGGGAGCATGCTTTTCCCTTGATTAGCGGAGCATCTTCGGGTATCTGGTATGTGGACAGTGGGGCTTCACGTCACATGACAGGAGTCCGTGAGTACTTTTTAGAGCTTTCAGAGAGTTGCACTAATATGGAGGTAGTACTCGGTGATGACAGAGTTGTTAGAGCAGTCAGTGTGGGGACACTGACATTTTAGAGGGAGTCCAAACCTCCCTTGAAGGTGTTAGATGTTCTTTATGTGCCAGGGATGAGGAAGAACCTCATATCCGTCTCAGCTTTGGAGGACAAAGGATATGTAATGACAGAAAATTGAAATTTCATGATTCAATAACTTAAAAATACATAATCTTAAAACAACGAAACTTACCTGAACTGCTCACTCGTAAATTGTTGTCTGCTCTCGTTTTCTGAATTTGAATCGATTACTGGGAGACCAATTCCTCCCAGCCAATTCAGTAAGCTTAGCTTACTGCCCCGGTGCCCAGAACCTCAGATCAATTTAAGCTGCTTCCTTTCCTGTTTGATTCGGTCTCCCTCTGTTCTCTCCGTTTTCTCCTTCCCTTTTTTCCCCCCTTCTCTTCTGCCCTCTCAGTGTTTTTATACCGGGGAGTACGGTGGCCACCTCCCTGCCTTCGCCCACCGCTTCTGCTGCGCTCGACACCTCCCACATGCAGCTCCTTAGATATTTTGCAGAGCCGTGGTTGCTGTCGGCTGGTAGAGGTTTCAGTTATGAGTAGTAATGATCTCATAAAAGGTTATGCCGTATGTTTTTTTTTCTTTTTAATATACAGCTTATGTTAACTTTATGCTTTAATGTATATATACTTCTATTTAGGATGTTAATTTTAAACTTTATTCTATTTATATTAATTCATACTATTTAATTTATAACATTTAATTTAGATTAATTTATAATATTTAATTTAGACTAATTTATAACATTTAATTTAGACTAATTTATATCATTTAATTTATATCTGTTAACTTATAGCATTTGATTTATATCCTTTAACTTATATTTAATTTGTACTTTTTGACTTATATTTTATATCTTTTAACTTAGTCCGAAATGTAAATGGGTTGTTACAGGATATGAGGTACTGTTCAGGGGAGGACAGGTGTCGATGTATTCCAGGGGCACTCCAGTTGATTCAGCTAGAGTGGTAGGTGTACGCCATGCAAAGGTGTACAAGTTTGCTCCAATCCCTTTTGGCATTGAGTAGTAGTACTGACACCAGAGCTAGCAGTTCTGAGCTGTGTGAGATTTGGCACCGGAGGATGGGGCATATGTATCATGGAGCCTTGAGGACCTTGCGGGAGATCACTACAAGTGTGCCAGATTTTAGTACTGATCACTTTGATACTTGTAGAGGATGTGCGATGGGCAAGTTTGCCAAATCCCCTTTTCCTAGCAGTGACAACAGAGCGACTGGGATACTTGATTTGATTCATTCCGATGTGAGCGGTCAGATGTCTCATGTTTCCTTGAGTGAATATGAGTACTATGTTTTATTCATTGATGATCACTCCAGAAGGACCTGGATTTATTTCTTGAAGACCAAGAGTGAGGTCTTCAAGTGGTTTCAGGAGTTTAGAGCTCTTGTGGAGACTCAGACAGGTCGGAAGATCAAGTCCCTGAGGTCGGACAATGGGGGAGAGTACACCCTTGGAGAGTTTGTTGACTATTGTGCAGAGGCAGGCATTAGGAGGGAGTTCATTGTTCCTTACAACCCCCAGCAGAACGGGGTTGCAGAGAGGAAGAACAAATCCATCGTAGGGGCTGCCAAAGCCATGTTACATGATCAAGGGTTGCCATTGTTCTTATGGGTAGAGGCCTGCAACACAACTGTTTATTTGCAGAACAGGAGTCTGCATCGCGCCTTGGGGCACATGACTCCGGAGGAGGCTTTTTCTGGGAAGAAGCCTGATATTGGTCATCTTCGTATCTTTGGGTGCATTACGTACTCCTACATACCCCCAAGGAGAAGAGGACCAAACTAGAACCCACTGCAGAGAAGTGTATCTTTGTGGGCTACAGTGAGACCTCAAAGGCCTTTCGGATTTACATTCCTGCACAGAGGAGAGTTGTTGTCAGACGGGATGTGAAGTTCGAGGAGGACAGGGCCCTTTAAGAGATCACGGGAGTTGGAGTATCTGGATCAGTCAGACCCTCAGCAGCAGTTGAGTCAGTCACAGGGATCCAGTGGGCAGGGATCAGGAGGATCAGGAGGATCTGGAGGTACATCTATGAGGATGTCAGGTCCATCAGTGAGCAGTGGCTCACTGAGCCAAAGGGGTGGTGCTCCGAGCAGGTCATAGAGCAGTTCACTAGGGAGTCCACTGATGGACAGTTCACACGGTACCTCAGCTTCTACAGGTTCAGGTGCAGGCAGGAGGACAGCGGACAGACAGTCAGGAGTTCAGGCTACTGATGGTGATGAGGAGGAGGAGTTTCATTCTCCTATGGGAGAAGCATGCTCAGGGAAGAGGAAGCCCAAGTGGCTTCAGGACACCTTGAGAGGTGCCACATCTGTTGCTGAGCCAAAGAGGCCAGTCAGAGAGAGTAGACCCCCTGAGAGATTTTGTAGCTATATGGCGATGGTTACCAGCATCCTTGACTCTGAGCCTTCTAGCTATGAGGAGGCAGCTAGCCAGCAGGTCTGGAGAGAGGCCATGCAGGAGGAGTATTCTTCTATCATGAAGAATGATGTTTGGGAGGTAGTGCCGAGGCCTGAGGGCAAGTCCGTGGTTACTTCAAGATGGCTTTACAAGGTAAAGCATGCTGCAGATGGCAGCATTGAGAAATTCAAAGCGAGGTTTGTGGCTAGAGGGTTCTCCCAGGTAGAGGGAGTTGATTATGAGGAGACCTTCGCTCCCGTGGCTCGATATACTTCGATTCGCCCCATTATATCGATAGTAGCAGAGATGGGTTGGAAGATCCACCAGATGGATGTGAAGACCGCATTTCTCAATGGCTTCATACAGGATGAGGTGTACATTGAGCAGCCACAGGCTTTGAGGTGCATGGTAAGGAGTCCCATGTGTGCATACTGAAGAAGGCCCTTTATGGCCTGAAGCAAGCTCCCAGAGCTTGGTACTCCAGGATAGATACTTATTTGCAGGGGATGGGTTTCAAAAAGAGTGAGGCAGATCCGAACCTTTACTTTATTGTGATAGGTGAAGAGCCTCTCATTCTGGTGCTGTATGTGGATGAATTGGTCATTACAGGTGCAGAGAGACTCATAGAGCACTGCAAGAGAGATCTTGCGACGGAGTTTGAGATGAAGGACATTGGCTTGATGCATTACTTTTGGGTTTGGAGGTGTGGCAGGAGGAGGGGCATTTCTTCCTGGGGCAGGGGAAGTATATTGTGGACATCCTTAGCAGATTCCACATGGAGGATTGTAGACCCATGTCGACACCGATGATCACCAACTGGAAGAAGCTTCATGCTTCGGATTCCGAGTTGGTGGATCCCACATTGTACAGGCAGCTGATTGGTTCCTTGACGTATTTGGTCAACACTAGACCAGATATCTGTTTTGCAGTCAACACGATGAGTCAGTTTATGTGTGAGCCTAGGAAGGTTCACTGGGTGGCTGCAAAACACATTTTGCGGTACTTGCAGGGGACAGTGGATTATGGTCTGGACTACAGGCAGGGGATGGAGTGAGATTGGCAGGTTATACTGATTCTGATTGGGTAGGTTGTGCTTTTGATAGGAAGAGCACTTCAGGGTGCTGTTTTGGGTTGGGTTCGGCAGTAGTGTCATGGTTCAACCGAAAGAAACAGTCAGTAGCATTGAGTTCAGCGGAAGCAGAGTATATGGCAGCCAGTCTAGCTAGTTGTGAGGCCATCTGGCTTCGCAAGATGTTGTTTGGCTTATTTTGTTAGCCGTTGAGACCTTCAGTGATTTACTGTGATAACCTGAGTTGCATTAAACTCATGGAGAATCCAGTATTTCATGACAGGTCAAAGCATTTCGGGATCAAATATCATTTCATCAGAGACTATGTTCAGAAGGGAGCTATGAAGCTTGAGTACATTCCCACTGATGAGCAGGTTGCAAATATTTTTACCAAAGCCTTACCACGGGGCAAGCATGTCTACTTCAGAGACAAGATGGGTGTGGTGAGGAACACTTTCCTCAATAAGAGGGAGTGTTGAAATTTGGTACCGAAGGACAGCTGGTTCCCTAAGGCTTTGATCTTTGGCCTAGGGAGAAGTGTCCAAAAGAATTTAATTTTTCTCCTAAAGTGACTTTATAATTTTTATAAAGTCAAATCTAATTTAAAAGTGACTTTAAGTGATGAAGTTACTAAAGTCTAATTTTAAAGTGACTTTAATCAAGTCAATGTAAAATTAGAAAGGAAAAGTGACTTTGGAAATAAATGACTAAGTGGGTCTTTATTGAAGTGGGGTGAATTAAAAAATAGAAAGTGAGATTTAAATGAAGATTTAATCTCAGCCCTAGATCTCAATCTATTTCAGCTATTGGATTTAGGGGTTCCCCAAAAGTCACTTAGGGTTAGATTAAAGGAGGAAAAGGTGGAAAAGGTCATTCATTCTTTCATGAGCAGATTGAGAGAAGGAGAGCAAGAGAGCAAGGGAGATTTCTG
Source organism: Pinus taeda (assembly GCA_000404065.3). Classification (NCBI taxonomy): domain Eukaryota; kingdom Viridiplantae; phylum Streptophyta; class Pinopsida; order Pinales; family Pinaceae; genus Pinus; species Pinus taeda. The sequence goes on from APFE030284465.1 coordinate 169,845, forward strand.
GATAGGGAGGAGAAGGAGACAACAACTTGGCACACATTCCAAGGCAACGTTTTAACAAATCCTTACAACTTAGTTAACACACAGTGAAAGGCAGAATTTGGGCACGATTTTCTATGCTTGAGCAATTTATTTAAATTTTCACAGTTAGTAATCACATCAGCATTAAGATAGACTGCAGATAGAACACAAATTTAAATCGTAGAAGACAAGCGAAGACAAGAGGACACAAGATGTGGCGCAAGCCAGGGACAAACCCCACGAAGTGTGGGGAAATCCTTGATCAATTCTTCTTGTATGTTCTTTAAATTTCAGCAGAGAAAGAGAGAGAGAGAGAGAGAGATAGTACATTTACAACAGAAGCCAACACTTTGACTTATCTAGATCTAGCATAGATCATTTCGAATAACAATGAGATCAGTTGAAGACATTCTGCTTCAACTGATTCTCCAAGGTGACGACTTCACCTATCGTAGTGCTGCATCTGGTCCACTTGCTGCACCACTGCATACTGCACTAATCATGATCATCATCATGCTGTCCATGTCCATGATCTTATAGCTGCCCATGATCTCATCATGCTTCATGCTGCCCATGCTGCCCATGATCTCATCATGCTTCATAATGCCCATGTTGTCCATGATCTCATCATGCTGCAACACAATTACATTGCCAAATGTATATCTTCCTTAGCTGCTTGCTATGGCTTGTAGCTAGGCTATGTTCCAAATCACACGTAAGGCTGCTGCCCATGACTGCGTTATATAGATCACACATAATAACAACATCCTAATAACAACATCCTTATCTCTATGCCACATAAGTTTATATACGTAGACAATATCATTGTTGTTCATTATATTAGGGTTGCGTATGATTCATAATGAACAACATATTTGTACCTCCATGAACAACGTAAATATAATCCATGATGACAATGTTCCGTATGTATATGACTGCGTTCTACAACGTATATATAATCCATGATGACATATTAACCTACGTGGCATATTATCTTGTGTTCCATTTTATATTACGTTGACTTACATATGATTCTACGTGGCATATTATCCTGCTTCCATTATATATTACGTTGACTTACATATGATTCTGCGTGGCATATTAACCTGCGTATGGGTGCTTCAGCGTATCCATGTCTTCCATGATTTGCGTACGGGATAACTGCTCCATTGACTGCGGTGCTCCCTTTGACTGTGATCATTACAACGTGTTAGGGTTTAGGGCGTATCACCATACCATAAACATCGTATAGGTTTCCTATATCAGCGGATTCATGATTGTGTTGGATTATGTCCTGTGTGTATATATGTATATATATCTATTGTTGTCCTGCGTTGCTACGTATGATAGTGTTTCATTGACCTTGCTGCGGCTTCATTCACCTTCATTGCGGCTTCATTCTATTCACCTCAGGACTAGGATTGCGGCTACAATGCATTGACTGTGGCTACACCATTATGTGCGGCCACCATTTATGTTACAGCGTGTAAGTGCCCCATGATCTGCGTTGGTAGGTTTTCATGATTGCGTAAATAAGGCATCATCTTTTGGGCCAACGTGAGTTTCTCTTGGTGTCACAAAAACCCAAGACGTGGAGAGGAGGAGATCACTCAAGAATTGTGTCCAAATGACATCCAATCCTCTTATATTTATACAAAAACGTAGAGGTTGAATAGACACGTCAGTTGGGCTTCTTGAGCCTACATCAATTGCTGGTTTGCTAGATAATAAATCCATAATCAAAATAAATTCATATCTCCATAAATACTTATCGGAATCGGATGATCTTTGGGTCAATCCTACACCTCTCGACGAGAGGTCTGCAATAAAAATATCAGCTGCCATAAATAAGCTGACCCACATGGAGTTTAGCCCTAGTTGCCAATTTAACAGGACCAATGTCCCTGGAAAAACCCAATGCAGAAAAACTTGTGCAACTATTCAAAGGGTTATATTATTATGTAGTTTATCAGAGTACAACTGGGTGCTTAAATCGTCTCAACCGACAGAGAAAAACACACGGCGGAAATACCTCTATATCCTGAAACAAGTATTCAGAAAACTTGTCCCATGAAACCCTCTCCGACACAACTAAAGGTCAGCGCTGGCCCTCCTGGCCTCTTTGTCAGCCTCCTGCTGACCTGCATTAGCCCCAGGACCCTCTGCTGCAGCCCTTTGAGGCACTGCACAACCTCTGGGAGCCTTGCGTCACTCCCTCTACCATCTGCGTGGATGACGCAGTCTCTCTGGGCTTTGCTCTTCCTCAGCTAGGCTCTGTGTAGCTTGAACAGACTGTTGCTCTGGCTCTCTCTGCTTTTGTGTTGGTCTCCTAGTATTGTCTCTGCTTCTCTGCCTCGTACTCACTGCCCCTTGCTGCTGATCACTAATTCTCTTTTGCTTAGCAACCACGCTCTACCAAAATGAATGACTGATCACTCTGGTTTGTTCTCCAACTCACCCTCAAGCCTCTTCTTATACTTTTATCGTTGGTCCATCAACGACCGAGATTAAATCTCTAATCAATGGCTAAGATTAGATTTGGCTTGATCTATGACTTTTGGAACCTTTTAACGTAGTTTTATATTAATACCCTTTAATATTTTATTTTTCCTAAGTTTAGACTATGAACTCCATCAAAAATATTAATTATTTTAATATCTCCCAAACCGATTAGAATCTGGCCAAACCATTTTTGGGTCTTGGAGATCTGTTAAAATTGGCAACTAGGGCCAAACTCCATGTGGGTCATCTGATTTATGGCAACTGATATTTTTCTTGGATCCCTCTCATCAAGAGGTGTAGGATTGATTTAAAGATCATCCGATTCCGATAAGTATTCACAGAGTTATGAATTTATTTGTGTTATAAGACAATTTGTCAAGGTCGGCCAACAACCAAATAACCCACACATGTGCTCCACGATTTAGTATAAAAGGAGGTGACCTGATAGTCATTTCTATACACACTTATATCTTGATTTCTCTCCATTTGTCTTGGGTTTTAGTGGAAGAGAAATCTAGGAGTGGAAGCCCTAGACATTGGAGGAAAGAAGATGCAGCCATTGTAGTAAAGGAGATAGCCCTAAGCTAGAGGCAAGGGAACTCTATCTTAGCCGCAACAAAGAAGAGCTGAACAACGTGGGTATAGAGGCCTGTTTTGAGGAGGCCTAACTCTGTCATAGAAGACGTCTAATGCTATCCTAGAAGAGGCCTAACGCAGTCTTGAAGGAGAAGCCTTAACGCTGTAAAGGAGGCTCCCACAACGTTGTTTAGAGGAGGCCTCTACAAGCCCTAGCTGCAGTCCAAACAAATGCCATAAGTTGTTTTAGAGGGACCCAAACCATAGTCCTAAGGTTGCCCTAACTAGCAAGAGGGACAAAATAGTGTGGGCTGTTTTAGGGTCATTTTGTGAAGGCCGAATTGCTATTAGAAAGGGATGAAGTACCTTCCTTGAGGGCCGAGGTAGAGGAGGCCTATTTTGGGCTTGATATGTGGGCCGTAAAGCTACATCAAGGCTGTGTGGTAGGCCGCAGGCCATACCACTACAACAAGGGACAACATGGGCAGTTTTGGGATCATGTTATGCCCTACTCTTCAGCGTGGAGGCAAAAGTTTCACACTAGGGTAGGCTGCTAATACTAAGGGCTGTACGGGTAATTGTTTGAGGGCTGTTGCAGCAGTTTGAGGTGCCCTAACTAGTCACCATCACAACAACAGTACATCATACTTGGTGCAACAAGTATAGCATGTTAAATGGGAAAACTAGGCAAGCGTGCTTAGTATAGCATGGTAAATGTGGCAGTAAAGGCACAATTGGGACAACAACAATGACATGTGGCAGCAAAGGCATAATGGGACAACAACAAGCACGGTGCTGCAAACACAATAGGACAACAAGCTATGACATGGTACAACAATGTCACAATGGGACATCATGGCAAGCATGGTGCTGCAAGCACATTGGGACAACATGGCAAGCATGGTGCAGCAAACACATGGGATAGAAGTGGAATGCATGATGCTGCAAGCACATGAGACATGTTGTATGACAACATGGTTCAACATACCACATGGGACAACAGTGTGGCAACATGGTGCAACAGAGGCACATGGGTACAACATGGTGCAGCACGGTGAAGTGCAACATAATGATGAGGAGCAACACAATGATAGGTGCAGCATGGTGATGGAGTCACTTGGGAGAATCAGTTGAAGCAGCATGTCTTCAACTAAGTTTAGCTACCTCATGTATCATCTTCTTAGAGATGATCTATGCTCTTATTTAGATAAGTCAAAGTGTTGACTTCTGTTGTATATGTATTATCTCTCTCTCTCTCTGCTGAACTATTGAAGAACATATAAGAAGAATTGATCAAGGGTTTCCTCACATTGGGGTTTGTCCTTGGCTAGCGCCACATCTTGTGTCCTCTTGTCTTGGCTTGTCTTCTGCAACCTATGTTTATGTTCTATCTGCAATTTACTTTAATACTGATGTGATCGCTGATTTGGAAAAGATATTGAGCTAACTGTGAAAATTGAAATAAATTGCTTTAAGCATAGAACATACCTAAACTTAACATGGTATCAGAGCTGATGCGAAGACAAAGCCCAAGCAAGAGTGAAAGAGCAATCACCTAAGACAGTTGGGAAAGGAGAAAAGGATCAATGGGTTTTATTAGCACTCAGTGATTTCTCAAGGTTAAAGAAAGAAATCATCGAGGTAACCACAATCCTACTTTTGAGAGTAGGATCTAGCCTTCGTAATGGTTAGAGAGGGCTCTCTCTTTAAGGTTTAACTTTGTTTTAGTTAAAATGATTTTAGGCTAGTTACGTAATCTTGATTTGGATTTGATTTGAATTTGGGTGGTGGGATCACTTGCTTAGATGAATAGATGAATGTTTATTTTTCCATTGGGCTATGGAGTCAATTAGGCTTTGAAAAGAAAACAACAAAAAACCATAAAGAAAATGTTACAGGGCAAGATAGCTGAGCAATATCAGATCTCAAAGGCTAGATGGTGAAATGATTTCCAATTGGGATCAAGGAGCAGTTAAGGATTCCTTAAACCAGACAATGAAGAAAGTGAAAGAGGTCAATCGAAACTAGGGAGCAATGAAGAATTCCCTACTCTGGATATCAGAAGAAAATATTGAAATGTATAACAATAAAAGCAGAGTGTACTTAAACAATTTTTGCAGTAACATCCCTGTTATAACATTCAAATTTAGAACACATGAGTTTATGGAATACTTAGAAAAAGAACATAAAGAAGATGAAATTTGTACTTCACTGAGATAGCTCAACACATGAATCCTATAAAGAAGTTTCTTTATAACTTGTCCTGTCTGTCAAGTGGAAATTGGTACAATAACCCTTAGGTAGTAGATCAGTTAGCTATAACAATATTCAAAAATCCCTACTTAATACTTAAATTTATGAAGTATTTATACAAAAAGTATTACAAAATATCCTAAACTGTTTTAGGATTTATTCTGGGAAAAAGAAATATCTTCATGCAAGAAGATAGAGACAACTATTGAAATACTATTTGTTGTCCCTGTTATTTAGGTTCTGCTAGCTTTCAATCTTTGATCTTTTGCCTTTTAATCTGCTTTGCTGTTTGGTTTTCACACTGGATGTTCTGTTTGTTTGACCTCTTACTGTAAATCTTATTCACTCTTTCATGCTTTTGTGTTTTTAGTAAAAATGATTTTTACTAAAAGACACATGTAGAATACAAAATGTTTCTTGGAGAGTAGTTTGTAAGAATATTTCATTGTGCTGATGAAAATGATTTCATCTCTGTTTTAACAATTACTGTGTAAATTGTACAATCTCTGTTTCCTTCTGCTCTGCTGCTATATTAAACTTCATTTTCTTCTTTGTACACAAAACTCCTGCTCAATGAAGCCTTCGAATAAATTTCCTGAGAATCCGGAGCAAACACGTTTTGTGACTAGTATCAAAACTTGTTTGTCCAATCTCCTGGCCTTCTAATCACCTGCAAAATGAAACAATCATTAATAAAGCATAGGTTTGTGGGGAAGGAAATGAATGGCTTTATTGAACTGAGATGCCTGTGGACGGAGTTCGGAAGGTAATTGGGGGTCAAATTCAGTTGCAGATGTTCAGGGTGGCGCAGGAAGGCTTAGGCACCTTTCACTGTGAAAATGAGTGAAAAGCGTTAAAAATGGGCGTTTTCGGCCTTTTAACGGGTAACGGTCAAATTTGGCACAGAATTCGATAAATGAACAGTGAGTGCTTTTGGTTTTTGGCGGGGAGGTGGTTTCGGGGGCCATGGCATCGCTTTTGGTAGTCGGGCGGTATTTCCCCGAGAGCACGCGAGTTCGCCTAGAGTTGCCACGTAGCCGAAAGGGGCCCCAGCAAAAGCGCGAATCTCGCGTGCTCTTGGGCAGGTAAAGATCGGAGAGGGGATGAGCGCGATAAGGATGCGCGCCATTAGATCTGGGGGTGAGTGATCGGAGGTCTATCGCGCGATGAATATTGTGGGGTGTTAACCTTGACGTGGGCTCGGGTACAGAAAATTAGTTTGATATCATGGAGGTGGGGTCAGGATATATATTAATATAGTTTAATATATGCGGGTATGTATTATATGGGTTTGGGATTAATATATATGCGGGAATTATTTTAATACGGGATACATGTATAAGGGGAATTAAATAATTAGAGTTAAATGTTAATATTAGTATATGAGCAGGATTTTTAACATATTGCGATGGGTTAATAAAATGCGAGACCCAGGAATAAATACACTAGGGATTTAAGATAAAAGGGTATAAGGAGGGTTTTTTTTTTTTTTGAATGGGGCTCGATACACCATTCAAACTTAGGATAAGGGGTTTTAGTGGATTTACAAGGAAAAAGGGAAATTAATAAGAGGGGATGATTTTTAAAGGGAAATGTCTAGGGAAAAGGGTTGAAATTAATAAAAAAGGTTAAAATGAGGGGAAAGGGTATTTTTTCAAGGGGAATGGGTTTTACACTAGGGAAAAGGGGTTTTGGGTTGGGAAATGAGTTTTGGAGGGTAATTTGCTAGGGAAGTGTATGAAACCAAGGGGTAAGGGTTAAATTAGTAAGTATGTAGTGGGGGTGAAATGAAATGAGGGGAAGTTAATCAAATAAGCTTGTAAACATCCTTTTACTCATAACTATTCTTGCACACTGAAACATATGGTTAAGCATGATAAGTGTGCTTATGCTTTAACAAACTTGTACTTCTGCAACCTTTCTTCTACCTTTTATTTTTCCAAGGAAAAAAACGAACTTTTTATTACCAGGATAAAAAGTTACAAGTATATGCCGAGGCATTCGATTTGCTCTATAACTTCTTGTTTATAGAGCTCACTGGATGATAACATTCAGTCCAGCCACACATTTGAAGACATCACTAAGCAGATTCACGGCCTCCTCATAAAAGGAATTTTCGGGCCAGTGTCTGTCAAAGGTGATAAACACATAAAAAAGAAAAATAAAGACAAAAATTCAAATAAAGAAGACCACAACGAGAACAAAAGCGTTGACATTTGGGGGGATCATGACATCCTCCCCTTTTTCTTCTCGACCTTTTGCCATTCTCCTTGGGACGGAATTATGGGAACAATTTAAAGTGGGTTTTCATCGCCGGGTTGGGGGTTTTCCTTGTCTGAATCAGAAGTGTCTGATGAATGCTGCCTTTTGGTTCCACTTATTTCCATTGGATTTGAATTCTTTTCGGATTGTGATTCCATGGGCTCTTGTGTTGGAGTCTTCTGAGTTTCTGTTTCATTTGGAACTGGTTCTTCCTCTTCATATTCTTCCTCCTCGTCTGAATCTGAATGTATGATTTTCCATCCCTTTTGTTGATTGCCGGTTTTCTTCTTCCTGCGACTGTTCTTTTTATATTCTGGGCATGCATTTTGGAGATGTCCAATTTGCCGACATATTCTGCACCTGAAGGCTGTATTTTCATAATCTAGTGACTGCATCCAGCTGCGATCTTTGTGTTTTAGTTTAATGTTTCCCGGTAATCCTTTACTGAGATCTACTTCCACACATATGCGTGCAAAAGTAAAAATTCTTTCATCTATTCTTTGTGTATCCATTTTGATATATCTGCCTATGGCATTCCCGATGCTTGCAAGTATATTTTGGTCCCAAAAATGGATAGGGAGATTATGAAGCCGTACCCATACAGGCATTTTAGATACGACGAAAGTATTTGCATCAAATTCCGGGAACCATGGAGTTATAAAGAGACCCGAAGATCCCTAGAACCAAGGTCCTTCCTGAATCACAAGATCTCTACCTTCTGATGATTGGAATTTAACTATAAAAAACCCTTTGGAACAGAGGTGGATCTCACAGTCCATCGACCATTTTGTGAATATCCAGTGAAACAGATCCAAGGGTTTGGGCCAAAATCCGTTAAAGCGGCATATGATGGCGAGCTTCTCATAGCTGCAACACACCTTTTCTGCTTCTGCTGTATCGATTGTTAGTTCTGGAGTTTGCTGCATTTGCTCCACTATGTATGGACTTGGTTCTGATCCAACCTGCCTTACGATTGTTGGAGGAGCTTTCCCTCCTTGTAAAATGTTCTTGTAAGATGTTCCTTCACTTCTGTGCTGCTGGTGTAGATCTGGTTTATGATTTGATTTGGATCCGCTTCCTCCTTCTGCTGATTTTCTTGTTGGTGCACGTCCTCTTAGTCTCGTATTGAGGATGATTGTGGATTCTGGTTTGACGTTGTAGTCCTCTATGGATCTGGAGTCCTGTAGCGATCTGCCCCCTGCTAATAAGTGTTGCTTGTTAGTCGGGTAGCCGATCTGATCGGCAATGATGTTTTTCAAATCTATTACACTGTCTGTAGCATAAACCCAGATCGATGTTGTATTCCCCGTGGGTGTTCTAATGAAAATTTGAAAACGCTTGGGAATTATCTCATCATAGCTGGCGATCTGCGTCCAGGGGCTAGTTTTATGGTCTTCCCTTTCCACTGAAGTGGCTTCAATACTTTCCAGATCCGGCACATCCAGATCTACATCAGCTCTGTGTAGAATCTTGATCTCATGAAAATAGCTGTGGATCTGCCTTGCCTTGAAGAACCCATCTACGGCTGATCTGTGGCAAGAGTAATCCGCGGCTAAAAAGTTGTTTCCAGATCTAGGCTTTAGCACTGCCCGATGCCCAAGATCTAATCGCCCTGCTACGAGAAAGCTTCGATCTACCCCTCGGAAGCTCGTCTCCTCCGCGGCAACCGTTTGAACCCTCCTGTGATCCTCGACGATCACCCTTACTTGTCGCTGGAAGGGGAATAGCTCAGTATTCTTCTGGTACTTTCGTATCTCAGAGATGGCAATGGTGTTGAATCTGAAACTGTGAGTTTTTTTTGCTTCTCCTGTCGCTGGGGTAGACTTCGGCTCAGCCTTCGTTTCCAGCTGCTTCCCCGGTGCCTTCTCTCCAGTCGTCTTCCAGACTGTCTGCTTTGTGCGGGCCATATCTCCGTGACTGCTCGAGCCAGCACCATCGCAGAGCTCGTTCGCATTTGCCCTTGCTGAAACCCTCGCCATCGCTGGAACCATATGTAAATCTTGTTATCTAATTGACTTATTCCTTTGGAAATCTAGAGTTAAAATGAGTCTAGACTCATTTAATCAACCTTTCTTCTACCTACCCTTTTCTTACTCTAACATTTTTTCTTCACTTTATTGGGTGCATTTAAGCTAGCAGACCCTTTTTTCCTTTTTCTTTTGTCAAACAAACTATCTAATTCTAACTTTATATCTTCCAATGGCTCAGATTAAGCTGTTGAGAACATTTTATCTCTCTATCGAACTATTGATCTGCCAAGATTAAATAGTTTGGCTAGATCTTTATTCTCTAACTATAAACATGAAATTTGAAGCATGGACTAGTCAAGATTAAACTGTTTTGACTATCATGGGTTGTGGCATTTATGACAAGCTACACACAACCATTATTTTGCACAGTAAAGTAAAAAGTAGTGGCACTTGGACTTGCAAACTTTCATGATCTATTTTTGTTTGGGGTTCATATTTTTTCACTTTTTTATCCTTTTTGTCCTTTGATATTTCTTTTAGGACAGACGCTCTTTACATTTTTTAATATTTTAAATATGGGAAAACATTTGCAAAAAGCAAAGGTATGTACAATATTACAAAACTTACATGGTAATTCAAAATTATGAATCCTCTTATTATAGGACGCTAACAAGTTCCTCATCCCTCTTCAAATTCACCAAGGGTGAGGTCAAAGCAGAGAATATTATCAGAATGGCGCAGCGGAAGCTTCTGATGACCTACCTAAAGATCACTTCATTGGGATGTCCGGATCTAAGGGTGGAAGGAAAGGCAGATGCCTTGTTTGTAATAAGTTCATCCATTATGCGAAGGAGTGTCCAAATGGCAGGGACACATCTCTTGATCAAGATAACAATCATTCCAGGGATATCTTCAATGATTGAAGGAATGACAGGTAATGTAGGTCATCAAGGAAATAGCCAATTCTTCAAAGAAAGCAAGGAACCCCAGGTATGAAGAATCAAATGTTGTTTCTGATAAGATAAGAAGCGTTATCTTGTATTGGCCCTCTCCTTCAGACCCTTTGGGAATTTGGCTTATTGATTGTAGTGCTTCAAGGCACTTCATCGGATAGAAGGGTGATCTCTCTAATTTAGTAGAAATGGAAACAATCACGGGATTATACTTGGAGCCGATGCCACCTATCCCGAAAAGGGTGTAGGGAATGTTACCCCTCAATTGAATGAGGGTAACTCGATTCATTTACAAAATCTCTTTTATGTACTTGATCGCAAGAAGAACCCGGTGTTCATTTTGGCAATGAAAGTCAAAGGTTTCAGGGTGGCATTCATCGATGAAAAGATATGTTTGAAAATAGAATTTTCAAAGATGCTTTTACTCATGGGTTCAAGGCTGGCAATTTGTATGAAGTTGCAGGAAGTCCATTGGGGACCATATCCATTGACACATAGCACCAAAGGTCTGTGAGTGAGATGGTGACGGGGATGCCTGAATTCAAGAAGAGCATGAAGGTACATGTCTGAGATGTACCGAAGGAAATTCATAGAAGGGGACCATTCCCCTCATGTAGCAGGTCCACAGGTTTGGAACATTCCAAGGGGATTGAGATTCATGATCGGGAATCTCATGTATGCAGGTGGAAGAAAGCCCTCTATGGCTTGAAGCAAAACACCCTGGGCATAGTATGAGAGGATTGATCACTGTTTGATGAAGCTAAGATTCACTGGGAGTGAAGCCGATCCAAACCATTGCTTGAAGGTTGTGGATGATAGACCTCTCATATTGGCACCTTTTGAGGACGACCTCTTTCTGACAGGTGCAGACCCTCTCTGTTACGAAAGTAAGAGGGAGTTGGATTCCAGATTTAGAATGATGAACTGCAAGCCCGTGACTACCTCAATGGATCTTAACTTTCAGAAGTTATGTGGTAGGGATGCTAGACCTGATTTGGGAAATGCCTTTGAGTTTCATAAACTCACTCGCATTGATGTTCTTGGTGAACTTTCGTCCGGATATATGTTTTGTAGTTAGCATGATGAGCTCATATATGGTTGAGCCTCACTGCCAAGAATCTTCTGAGATATCTTCGAGGCACAATCTCTCATGGATTGAGATACACTGTCGGAAATATGAAACTGCATGATTATTCGAATGCTGGCTGGGCAGGTAGCGTGAAGGATTGCAAGAGAACTTCTCAGTGTTGATTTTCTTTGGGTTCTGTTCGATATCTGGATGAGCAGAAAGCAGAAGTCGGTTGTTATAAGCATCGCTGAGACCGAATACATAGCTACGAGTATGACCTCGTGTGAAGCTGCCTGGTTGCGGAAGCTCTTTAGTGAGCTGTTTGTACACATGATGGATACCACCGTGATCTTCTGTGTCAACCAGGGGGGGATTCGATTATTGAGGAATCTCTTATTCTGTGATTTGTCCAGCATATAGACATCAAATACTACCTTATCTGGGATATGGTACATCGATGAGCGAGGAGGCTCCATCGCATTGAGACTGATGTACAGGTCGCAAACATTCTGTCATGGCCCTGGGGAAAGGTCAAAGTTATGACTTTCTCGAATGACTTGGAGTCGTTAAGAGACCCTCTTATGAGGGTCTTGCATGATGCATGCATTGAGCTCTGGGAGCTGCGGGGGGCTTGGGGTACTTCTTGGAGCAACAAGAGACCATAGGGCTAGTCACCCTCCCCTAATAGTGCGCCGTGTACAGGGTGAATGGCTCAACCTTCCCTTGTGATGCCCCGTGGTGACTTAGGGATAGGATTAGTGGTTCTCCTGTCAAGGAATCCTACCCATGCAGTCTGGGACTCATGGGAAACAGCTCTCATTTGGCCAATGAGCAGGAAAATGGGGTTAGGGACCGTAGTAGTACTATCGATAGACGCATCGTTGTATCTATCGTACTCCCTATGCTAGGATGACCTCCATTGATCTGGCTTCAATGAAACTAATCTGGGATCAGTATGAGTGATTTGAGACACTCTCTTTTGATATTGATCTGGGATCAATTGGAACTGACTTCGGGTCAGTAATAGTGATATGACTCACTCTCTTGGAATTGATTTGGGATCAGTAAGAGTGGTATGACACACTCTCTTCATAAGGAACTGACTTCGGGTCAGCAGAGAATGGTATGAGACATTCTTGATCAATTCTTCTTCTTCATGGTTTAACAGAGCAGAGCAGTGCAGGGCATTGATGGCAGAGATAATACAGTTAGACAAATGGATTAGCGGATGGAGTTCTCCCTAGTTGAGAGGGAGTGTTAAAATTGGCAATTAGGGCCAAACTCCATGTGGGTCATCTTATTTATAGCAGATGATATTTTTCTTAAATCCCTATCATCGAGAGGTGTAGGATTGATCTAAAGATCATCCAATTCCGAAAAGTATTCATGGAGTTATGAATTTATTTGTGTTATAAGACAATTCGTCAAGGTCGGCCAACAACCAAATAACCCACACATGTGCTCCATGATTTAGTATAAAAAGAGGTGACTTGATAGTCATTTCTTTACACACTTCTATCTTATTTTTCTCTCCACTTGTCTTGGGTTTTAGTGGAAGAGAAATCTAGGAGTGGAAGCCCTAGACGTTGGAGGAAAGAAGACACAGTCATGTAGTAAAGGAAATAGCCCTAAGCTAGAGGCAAGGGAACTCTGTCTTAGTCGCAGCAAAGGAGAGCTGAATAGTGTGGGTATAGAGGCCTGTTTTGAAGAGGCCTAATGCCGTCCTAGAAGAGGCCTAATGCTGTCCTAGAAGAGGCCTAACACAATCTTAAAGGAGAAGCCTTAACGCTGTAAAGGAGGCTCCCAAAACGCTGTTTAGAGGAGGCCTCTACAAACCCTAGCCGCAGTCCAAACAAGTGCGACAAGCTGTTGTTTTAGAGTGACCCTAACCGCAGTCCTAAGGTTGCCCTAACCAGCAAGAGGAACAGAACAACGTGGGCTGTTTTAGGGTCATTTTATGAAGACTGAATTGCTGTTCGAAAGGGCCAAAGTACCTTCCTTGAGGGTCGAGGTAGAGGAGGCCTGTTTTGGGCTTGATATGTGGGTCGTAAAGCCACAAAAAGGCTGTGTGGTAGGCCGCAGGCCATACCACCACAAGAAGGGATATGTGGGCAGTCTTGGGGTCATGTTATGCCCTACTCTTTAGCGTGGAGGCATAAGGTTCACACTAGGTTAGGCTGCTGATATTAAGGGCTATTTGGGTAACTGTTTGAGGGTTGTTGCAGCAGTCTGAGGTGCCCTAACCAGTCACCATCACAACAACAATACATCATACTTGGTGCAACAAATATAGGATGGTAAATGGGACAGCTAGGCAAGCTTGCTTAGTACAACATGGTAAATGGGGCAGCAAAGGGACAATTGGGACAACAACAATGACATGTGGGAGAAAAGGCACAATGGGACAACAACAAGCACGATGTTGCAAACACAATAGGACAACAAGCTATGACATGGTACAACAATGTCACAATGGGTTAGCATGGCAAGCATGGTGTTGCAAGCACATTGGGACAACATGGCAAGCATGGTGCAACAAGCACATGGGATAGCAGTGGAAAGCATGGTGCTGCAAGCACATGAGACATGCTGTATGACAACATGGTTCAGCATACCACATGGGACAACAGTGTGGCAACATGGTGCAACAGAGGCACATGGGTGCAACATGGTGAGGTGCAGCATGATGATGAGGAGCAACACAATGATAGGTGCAGCATGGTGATGGAGTCACCTGGGAGAATCAGTTGAAGCAGCATGTCTTCAACTGAGTTTAGCTACTTCATGTATCATCTTCTTAGAAATGATCTATGCTCTTATTTAGATAAGTCAAAGTGTTGACTTCTGTTGTTTATGTACTATCTCTCTCTCTTTGCTGAACTATTGAAGAACATATAATAAGAATTGATCAAGGGTTTCCCCACATTGGGGTTTGTCCCTGGCTAGCACCACATCTTGTGTCCTCTTGTCTTGGCTTGTCTTTTGTAATCTATGTTTATGTTCTATCTGCAATTTACTTTAATGCTGATGTGATTGCTGATCTGGAAAAGATATTGAGCTAACTGTGAAAATTGAAATAAATTGCTCTAAGCATATAACATACCTAAAATTAACAAGATCTCATGTGCTTTAGCCTCTACATCAATTTTCATGGCTAGAGCACATTCGATGCTACCCCAAATCGACATGGATGGGTATATACCTTGGAGAGGTAGTGCGGTATTACGCATAAAGCCTCCCAACATAATGCTCTTGATTAAAGAAGAGCTTGTCCAGTGAGGCCTCTAGGACAGTGCTAGTCATGATGATGATGCTTACAGTATGGCTTATCAATTTGACTTTTCTTGTGAGAACTCTGGTTTGAGATTATGATGTTGTACTGGTTGTACAATTATGAATACCTCCCTAGTTAAGAGGGAGTGTCGAGAAATGTAACTAGTTCCATCTTCATAATTATTGTACTCATTTCAATATGTATCCTATGTAACAAACAAGAAAAGAGGAATGATAACTTATTATTATTATTAAAGCATGGGTTTCATGCTCATTATTGATGGTCTTTTAGGTAAAGTCATGTTCTTCGTGCTTCTAGGGTTGTTAGGTCCTAGGATTTATTGTCATGAGTTAATAGAGTCAACATCATGTTTATAAGACCCTTCTGGGCAATTTGTAATTGTAAAAAGAATTAATTTTGAGTCTAGAAAGTCCTGGAATTTTCAAGAGTACAAGTCGGCCCTTGGATCATCATGTCGACCTAAAGGAGGGAATTCAACCCTTTGCGAAAGTTATATAAAGGAGCAGTTCGACTTCATTTGAGACACACTCACTCAACAAGTTCGATCTATGGCTGGGTAGTTACAAGAAAGAGAGCGAAGGTTAAGAAGAAGGAAGAAGGACAAAATTTCTTGGCTTTTGGGCTCTATCTCTCTCACACGTGCATAATTCTAGGGTTTTTGGGTTGTAAGAAGAAGCCGATGTTGCAGGTCCATGTCGCAGTAGGACGAAATGCAAAAACTTGTGACTGGGAGGAAGGAAACTGTCTAGACCTCACTAACCTTAGGAAGAGATGTCTTGCTCTTGGAATGTCCCAGAAGGAGTCTGTATTAGGGTTTCTTTAGGAGATGCAAGGCCAAAGTTGTAGGTCGAAGTAACCAAGAATTTGCATCTCACATAGATGTAAGGTCTTGCACTTCATATAGGATAGAGTTTGCATATTGCAACAACTATTCATTCGGTAACTTGGAATTCTAGTTCATATTGTGCAAGTAATTAATCTTTAGAAGGCATTGGTCTCTAAATTGTGATATTAAGAAATCTAATCAAATTGTGCTTAATAATCATACTTGCCTCTGACTTTCAACCAAGTTGCTAGGCCATTCAGTTGCACCTCCTTAACTTGTTGGATCCGAACAATTTGTTCATCGTCTCATCCATGGGGACTACCCCGCTTAGCCTTCATTTAGGAGACAACTTAAACAGAGAGGGTTGAGATAAGAGTGGCATCCCCTGTCTTGAGTATTGTCGCAATTCCGTGTACAATTTGGGCGACAATAGGAAGCTCCTTACATAATGGATTATCCCAGGAAGAGGGAAAGGACTATGAGATGACATCTGCTCTAGTTGCAATTAGCTTATTAAGAAGCAGGGTGGCTTTAGGATTGCTTGATTAGGTATAGTGCAACTAGTATCACTATATATATGGGACCTGGTACAAATAGGAGCAATAAGGCTCAAACATATTCGAGCACGTTGCTATCAAAGCCTTTGTCCTGAGATAAAGGACAAGCTTGAGATGATTGAGAATGCGCCCATTGATGTTATAACATTAAGGGGTGAAGAATCTCCTTAAGTCATGGGTTTTGACCAAGACAACTGTGAGATATGGCTAAGGAGATTGGCCCAGTTAGCATTGAGGCCTCCGAGTGTGCTGTTGGTCACTAGGTTTTGACCATGATGCCTTGGGATTTGGCTAGTGGGTTGAGCGAGTGCCTTATAACAACAGACAAGTATTTTACATTCAATTACATGTGAGAATGGTAAATGGGCCTTGGATTTCACCATTGGTTAGGTAAGGTCCCTGAAAGGACTCCAAGTGACGACTTGGTAGATTGGTTAGCCAAGGGTTTCATCATGGGTTAGGTGGGGTTCCTGACAAGACTCTAAGTGATGACTTGGTAGATTGATGACCTTATCACTAGTAGGTGACTAGTTCCTGTGTTTGATGCTTATGCAGGAATGCTTTCTCCATGGGTTAGGTAAGGTACCTGACAAGACTCCAATTGATGACTTGATAGATTGGTGACCTAGGACTAGTAGGTAACTAGTTCCTCTATTTTATGTTGATGCTTTCAACATTTTCTTGGAATGGATAATTTTTTTCCAAAGCAAATGTACATCTATGAAAGAGAACAAGAATGCATCCTTGGCTATGAGGGAGTGTTGAAATTTTGTAGCTGCAGTTCGTATTAAAGTCAACAAAGTCAAGAAAAAACAATTTTTATTTTTAATGTTCATGTAGGCTCCAAGTTGAACAAGCCGACCCCACCACTTGAAAATGTTTGTGTTGGAATTACTGAGAGGGGGGTGAATTAGTATTTCACTATATTTTTACACAATTAGTTAGATTCCTTTAAACATTCAGAGGATCAAACCAAAACATAAAACATCATCACATCATACAATTTGTACACAAGATGTTTCACTCAACAAAGAACTTCATTATGTATGGTTACCTACAAGTTTACCAGCTAAATTGGAAGGAAGTACAAAACTCCCCAAGGGTTTCACTAACGAGGGCTGGAGGAAGCTAATGTTCCCTAAGGCCTAAAGAGTTGTACAGACCCAATCTGAAGGGGTCTTCAATCCCCTATTACATTCTACAACACTGCTGCTGCACATCAACTCCCACAATAGTCTGCTGCACTA
Organism: Pinus taeda; assembly: GCA_000404065.3. NCBI lineage: Eukaryota > Viridiplantae > Streptophyta > Pinopsida > Pinales > Pinaceae > Pinus > Pinus taeda. The sequence goes on from APFE030284465.1 coordinate 187,373, forward strand.
TACTCAGTTTATCTCTCTCTTTTGCTGCAACATGATCTGATATATATATATATGTAGGCTCTCGTGCCAGGGATAATGACCTACTTACAACAGTTCAAACTCCAACAAAACTCAATTGCTGATAGACACTTCAAACGTACAATGACCCCAAACTTCTTCAAACACCACTGCTAGATGATTTAAACCATGAACCATAGCAATATGTACCTCAAAGAACTTCTACACGATGATGCAATACTATAAACAACTCAAGAGCCTGAACACATGTTGTTTTCAACTTATTGTAGACAAACCTGGAGGTGATTTGATGCCTCTACCTTGGTTTATATATTAAATGCCACTCCTTCACTAAGTGACTAGACCTTCTGCAAAAGATATACCAATGAAACCCTTGCCAGACTACAACAAATGATACGACAGTGAAAACCCTTGCCAGACTACAAAAAAGATATGACAACGAAAACCCCTTCTAGATTGCTGCAAAATGATAAGATAGTGAACCCTTTCTAGACTACCACAAAATGATAAGACAATGAAACTTTTCTAGACTACTTGCAAAATGGTGTGACTGAGAAGCCCTTTCTGCAAAAACAAACTTTTGTTGGACATTGGATAAACCAACGCTCCTCGTGTGTTTCGCGACATGGACTAACCGCTTCTCGTGGATCCTCATCTCTAGCGATGTGATCATTGGCTAACACCTGCAGGTTTTGGTCTAACGACAATTGTGATTCCCAACAAGTGGTATCAAAGCATAGGTCATGAGTTCGATGGACACCCAGCTCGCGTTGGGGGGAGATTCTTGGACATTGGATAAACCAATGCTCCTCATTTGTTTCGCAACATGGACGAACCGCCTCTGTGGATCCTTATCTCTGGTGATGTGATTATTCACTAACACTTGCAAGTTTTGGTTTTGTTGTCGCTTAGATTGTACAGGCACTACGACAACGAATCAGGTCAGGGGCTGTCACTCTGATCCCCGAACTCTCCATTCTATATGTCTCCCAAAAGCAAGCTATGGGGGGTAGTCCCTATGGAAATGTGAAGATGAAAGACAAGTTGGCAACCAACAAGTCTGGGAGACGTGATTGACAGGCCTAGCTACTTTGTTAATTTTAGCAAGGTTAAAAGATTAGATTAGATTAGATTGAGTTGTGAGACCATTGCCTTATGGAGTCAACTTCTTACTTATTACCAATTAAATGCCAAGTAACTTGATGGACAATCACTACTTGGATGAATGACTATCCTATATGAAGTGCAAATCCTACAAGCTAGGTGAAATGCAGAATCTTGGTTGATTTTAATTTAAATGCCTATTCTAAGTGTAACCCTCCTCTTAACTATTTTAGAACTAGTCTCTAGAGTAGGTTGTGAGACTTCTAGTAGCAGAGACAGGCAGGACGTTTGCTTCAGAGGGAGCTCCGGGTAGAGCGTACAAGGGACTTTGCACAAGCTAGCACAGAGGTTGACGCAAATCATTCCGGGGGTCAACGTCTTGCTTATTATCAATTAAATGACAAGTAACCTGATGGACAATCGTTGCTTGGATTAATGACTATCCTATATGAAGTGCAAATCCTACAAGCTAGGTGAAATGCAGAATCTTGGTTGATTTTAATTTAAATGCCTATTCTGAGTGTAACCCTCCTCTTAACTATTTTAGAACTAGTCTCTAGAGTAGGTTGTGAGACTTCTAGCAGTAGAGACAGGCAGGATGTTTGCTTCAGAGGGAGCCCCGGGTAGAGCATACAAGGGACTTCGCACAAGCCAGCGCAGAGGTTGACACAAATAATTCCGGGCGTCGGTTTCTGAGCCCAGGCTGAGCTGAGATTACTTGGAGAGGAGGGTAAAATAGCCTCAGATATTTTGGCCAGTATTTCTTTCAGATAAAAATGATAGTTTGGCGTCATTTATTGTACTCGGAATTTCTACCGCATAATAATAATAAAGTCGTCCTCTGCTGCATCGATTTTAACGCATTCAATTTTTCTAGGGAAGATTGTCCAAAAATAACAGTGTCAAAATTTTATTTGTGTTAAAATCTCTTAGTTTCCAGTTTGTTATTTTTCTGCAGTATTTTTATGGTGAAAATTGCAGTTCTGATTTTATTTGTGGTTTGTCGTAGCAAATAAAATGCATAATTAAATTTATGGTTAGAAGAATAATTTCCAATTGCTGCAATAGATGAAATTTTCACATCTTTGGAATTAAAAACGAGCTTCCCCTCAGCAAAATCGAATTGCTTAATTGAGGCTCTGTGCAACCTCCTTGAGATAAACTTTGGGCTCCTCTTTTTGATTCTTTGGAATTGGAATCTCCTTCGGAAAACTGCTATGTTGCCCCTCTGCCACCTGCTACTTGATCTATTGGCTCAATTTCTCCTGCTGAATCACTTGCACTGGAAAATCGAACTGCCCAGATCACTGAGTATCTGCACTGGTGTGTTCTCCATCTACCCATCGTCCTCTTCTTATAATCTCCAGTTGGGACTCTGAGGACCACGATTAAAACTTAATTGATGGTTGATATTATCTCCAAGTCAATCCGTGCGAGTTTCTAGAGAATCCTCAACTTTATCAATTTATAACTAGTAATTACCATTTTTCCTAAGTTAGACTTGGGAAATTTTTAATTGTGGATAATTAATTTAATTGGAGAACTCCTGTGTTTTAGCCTCTCCACAAAGTTTCCATACTAGAACACCATCCAATTCTACAAAAACTAACATGGGGCAGTGATCTTGTTCCACCTTTTGGTCAATATATCATTTACTTCTTTGTAAAATACTTCATCTGGATCATTCTCCTTGGCATTTATATCACCCTTATGTTCTCTATCATAGAGTCAATGACCTCATACACCTATCCCAACTTAGGCATATTTGTGTCAAACATGCGTAGAAATCCACAATTGAATTAGTAAATGCTAAGAGGTGCTCCACCCTATCCCACCATTCATCATCAACAACCAACCTTTTCACTGCTTGTGCTCTTTTAGATTGGGATTGCCTCCATTAATTCCAAAGAGAATCGCATACCATTGATTGTAATGCTTCTTTCACCTGCATAAGCCTTGTTAAGACTATGATGTGAGAATCAAAACGAATCTCAACAACCTGCAAGTGCCAGTGTTTCAATAAATTAAAAACCAGAATTGATTGAATACCTATTATGATTCATGAATCATGACATTTGAGAATCCAATTTACATATTTGAATTTAGAGTCATATAAATTATAATTTATGAAATAAACTTTAAAGTTTAGGTACCTTAAGGAGCTCCAACTTTGAAAATTCCTTGTAGATGTCTTAGGACATGTGGTGATTTGTGATGAAGGCTTCAATTTATCTTTTCTATTCAAAAATAGCGAATCCACTCAATTTTCTTTCCCTTCTTGCTCAACATGAGGTTCAATGAATGCACAAAGGGTCCAAAAGATGTGCTAATATTTTCCTTCAATAATTAGGACTGCTACTCTACACACCGTTGCATTGTCAGTTATTACTTCGACAACATTTTCTTGCCCCACCAATTCAATTGCTTCAATCAAGATATCGACAATGAATTGGGAATCTTTCAGCTGCCCCTCACAATGCACTTTCTTCAAAAACATTGCCCCCTTTGGGCTCTAAGCAATCACATTGAGCTGAGGCCTACTCCTTTGATCTTTCCATCCACCATAAATGGACACCCCTAAAATGTGCCATGAATTACGAATGGCACTTAATTTAGCCTCCAAATCTAACTTCTCAGCACTCAACAATGTAGTGCGACTTTCTCATATATATAGGGCTCTTCTACCCTTTTGGGGCTTTCTTCACTGCTTTAATCATCTTTGCCCAATAAGGAGTGAAAATTTCTGAATCTACACATCATAAATCCTACTGCAATCACTGGTTTATCATCTCCTACTTGTTTTTTGTTAATTTTTGGTATGTTCTATGCTTAGAACAATTTACTTTAATTTTCTTATTGGCTCAATATCAATATCCAGATTAGCAATCACATCAGCATGATAGTAAAATGCAGATAGAACATAAACATAAATAGTAGAAGACAAGCCAAGACAAGAGGACACAAGATGTGGCACCAGCCAGGGACAAACCCCAGTGTGGGGAAACCCTTCATCAAAGCTTCTTTATTCTTCAATAGTTTAGTAGAGAGAGATAGTACAAATATACAATCTGAGATTTTATGACAACAGTAGTAAAGCCTTGACCAAAGAGGTCAATGCTGGTCAAGCAGGATTGAATCTTTCATCCAAGTGGCATCGACAAGATGCTCATCAAACTGAGCCAAACATAGTCAAATCTTGACTCAATATATGTCCCATAACGATGTTGTTTTCTAGTTGCACTAGCTATCGCTACTTGATGAGATAGGGAATCAACCTTCAGTGCTCATCCTTCACACAATCAACAATACATGCCTTCAAAGGCTACAGTGCTCGATCCACCATTGCCACGCTTTCAACTATGACTTGAGCAACCCTTAGAACAATCTATGCTACTGCCTATGGCCTGCAGCCTAGCCCAGCAGCAAGTTAGGCCTACACATAACACCCAACAACCTGCAATTGGCAACGTTGACAACCCTACAATCTTGACCCTTGAACAACAACACGAATTCTAGTCTTATTGTAAGAGATCGCCCTAAACAGACTTGATTTGACCTTCTCTTTGAGGCTACACTAGACCTTGGTTCATGCACTAGATCAACCTTGTTAAACGCTGTCAATTCCTATGCTATCTAGGTTCCTTCTTGCTGCAGATTAAAGGTCTTTATTTGCTGTGGGTAGGTCTCTCTAGACTACGGCTAGGGCTCTCTTGTGACAGAGGCTAAGGCTTCTTTGTGACTGTGGATTTAGGGCCTCTTTGGACAACGGATTAGGGCATTCCTTAAGTGCGTATTAAGGGCTCCTTTGATCTACAGCTAGGGCATCTTTGGATTGCGGATAGGAGCCTCTCTTCACTGCAGCTTGATTTCCTTTAGGACAACGACTAGGCTTCTTCCTTGATTGCGTATGGATATCTTCCTTGACTGCGTATAGATGTCTCCTTTTAACTGCGGCCAAACCTCCTCGCAAGACTGCTTTTAGGGTTCTTTATGACTGTAGCTAGGGCATGGCCTCTTCTCCAGAATTGCGGCTAGATGACCTTACTTTAGGACCAGAGCTAGGGCTCTCCCTGTAGACTTCTCTTTCCACCAAACCCAAACAAGTGGAGAGAGATCACAAGAGATGTGTGTCACAAATGAATTAAGATCTTCTCTATTTATAATGCAACGTTGAGGTTGAGCTGGGGTTATTTGCTTGCTGGTCGACCTTGACAAATTGTCAAATAATACAAATAAATTCATATCTCCATAAATGCGTGTCGGAATCAAATGATCTTTAGATAAATCCTACACCTCTCGGAGAGAGGAATCGAAGAAAAAATATCCGTTGCCATAAATAAGATGACCCACATGGAGTTTGGCCCTAGTTGCCAATTTTAATATTTCTACATTCAACAAGTTATTTAATTATTTAAACACTGATGAAAAACACCACTGCAGACTACACTGACATACAAATCATAAACTGAAATAGATATGAGACAAACACACAAGGGACACTATTATTTTTGGACAAATGTCCCCGGAAAAACCCAATGCGGGAAAATCGATGCAACATATAGAGGGTTTGTATTATTAAGTAAGTAGAATCTAAGTACAACAGGGTACCTCTCACACTGGATAACCATTCAGAGAAATCTCGGCAACAAGAAATACATACAAGGGTTTACCTCGTTCTCCAAGTCACAACTGGTCCACTGAGTGGCCTGACTCTGGCAAGCACTGCAAAATCCCAGCACAATCCCTGCTTGGGCCAGCGTCTTGACTCTAGGAGATTGCATCACCCCTTTTGCTGGATCGATTTGCTGGAAGAAGACTGCCGTTCAACCCTCCCAACTTAAAACCTCGCTTCTCCAGAAAAATGTCGAACTTCTGACGATTATCCTACACGCCACTGTAAGAGATCCTCTTGGCTTGCGTTAGCATTGCATGAGCCCCTTCCTGGGCTGCGTAGGCCTATGCGCTACCTCTCTGATGCTACTGCTGCCTCTCTGCCTGGTACTCGTTGGCTCGGAACTCCTTTCCGATCCAACTCTTTGCTTCTGCCCTTCTCACTGCAACTTAGATCACTAGTTCGATTTTCTCAGCAAACGACGCTCCAGAAAAATCGAATTGATTTGATCACTCGGTGTATATCCAACTGACCCTCAAGCCTACTCTTATACTTTTCCTGTTGATGAATCAACGATCGAGATTAAGTCCCTAATTAATGGCTAAGATTAAAACATATTGGATCCTCGTCACTTAGAAGTTTCTCACCTATATTCTTATTAATACACATTTATATTTTTATTTTCCTAAGTTTAGACTTAGGAACCCATTAAAAATATTAATTATTTTAATAACTCCTCATCTGGGTGGAATTTCTCCAAACGATTTCTGGGTCTTGGAGATCTCATGTGTTCTAGCCCCTCCACAAAATTTCGGAGCTAGAGCACATCCGATGCTACCCAAAATCAACACTCACTCATAGTGAGGAATGTCCTCTAGCAATACTTCCCAACAAAAGTATCACACTGATCCAATGCATCGGTCCTCTGTGTTGCCGATGCTTGGCTTGTTGTCCTTCATCCATTGCACTGCTGCATCCTGTACTGCTGCCCATGATGCTGCCACTTCTACATCTGTATTGCAACTTCGTCTCAAGATGTTGTATCATGCTGCACATAGCACTGCCACTGTTAACTGCTTCACTACAACTCAGTTACTGAGAAGTAAGTAACTGAAACTTCACCCAAAAACTGACATCATGGTCAGTATGGATGCCTCGGGATGCTGAAGCTACCTCTGTTGCTAATATGTGTTGACCCTTTGCTGCTACTGCACTGCTGCAATCTGCTCTGTTCCTCTCGCACTGCTACAACATCCACTGCACTACTTCAGACTTTAGCACTCTAGCTCTGCCATTGTTGCTTCATCACACCTCGCACCAATCGACACCCGTCATTGTGCTACTGTCGTTAAGGGCTCCTGTAGCCGTATGTGATCCAAGATTTTGGGCACCTCAAGGATCCTGCCCCTTGTGTAGTCCTCCTGACTACAACTCGATGTCACCCCACCTCTTCTCTAAAGGTGTATGAGCACTCATGGCACAATCCTCGTCATCATCCTCATTTTCATCTTTCATTGGGGCAACCTTCTAGTCAGAAGCCTCTTCCTTGCCCTTCTTCTGGGGGCATTGAGTGGTGAAATGTCCTGGTTCACCACGCCTGAAGCATCTGACCTTGGATATATCCTTTTTCTTCTTTTTCTGCTGCCCATGCTATCTCGATGATGCGAAAGTTGTATTCTCCTCCTCCTCCTTCTTGACCCAGGCTCCTTCCCCGCTACTTCCTGCCTTGGTTAGCCTCCTGATCTCTGCCTATCGAAGAGCTGCCCACATTTCCTCCCAACTGGGGAGAGAAGCTCTGCCCAAGATACTCTGGACAAATGTCTCCTAGTATTCGGTGACTGCATTCAGGGCAGTCTTGACCATGAACTGAGGATCTGTGTAGACCCCATGGATGTCAGCTGGTCTCGAATCTCTTGCAACCTGAGAAGGAAGGGATCGATCTCTTCTTCCCTCTGCATCTGGTACTGTCTCAGCTGATTCTCCAATAGCATCTTCCGTTGAACGGAAGTCCCCTGGTACAAAGTGGTCAACGTTTCCCACATCTCCCTTGTGGTTTCCTTCTCAGTAATGTGTGGGATCACATGATCTTTGACCCCGTGTAGAATCATGCATTTAGCCTTCACCTGGGCCACCTCGTACTTTTGCAGCGGATCAACATCGCCCGGAACAACAACTACCTTCAAGGCGTAGTCCTTGATGCGATTCTTGTCTAGGACTACCAGGATCCTGGCTTTCCAAATGAAAAAATTGGATGCTCCATCGAATCTATCGTGATCCCTCAGTCCATTGATTGCCATCTCTATTCCAACAAATGTAGGACTAGTTCTCTTCTCCCTCTCCTGCTGTTAATTCAGCAAGACTCGAATCTGGATTTCTTCGGTGCTAGAAATCCTCTAAGGAACAAGCTCCTTTAGACTCCCTCTAAGTCCTGATTTCCTTCACGGAAATCCTCCGGCCAAATGTCGAATCACTCCTCTCCAATCCTCCTTTGCCGTTGCAACTAGGATCTAGATTTCTTTGGCTAGAAATCTTTCAAGGCAGTGACTACCTCGATTTTGTCTCCATAGACACTGTTTTCCACTAACAGCAACAAAGTCCCACCAACTACACTGATCGAATCTTCTTTTCTCCTCAAGCCCTGACAACTGACTAATTTGAGCCTCTCAGGCTCCCCGCTAGCCTAAGGAGTTGACGCAGTCAATGCGTGAGCTCCTCTCGGGTACTGCATCACCCTCTATAGCCTCGAAATGCTGACACAGGCACTGTGTGAGCCTCTCCCTCACTTCTCTGGCTCTGTGTCACTCCTTCAACTGCGCCTCTGCCTCGGAATCAACACTGTCACTCGGGACATCTGCTTCTCTGCAAAAAATTCACTGGATCTCCTGACTGATGTCTTGAGTGTCCTATGATCTGCAATGCTCTGATACCATGTGAAAATTTCTGAATCTACACATCAGAAATCTTACTACAATCACTGGTTTATCATCTCCTACTTGTTTTTGCATTTATCAAGTTATTTAATTATTTAAATACTGATGAAAAACACTACTGCAGGCTACACTGGCGTACATATCATAAACTGAAATAAAACGAGATGAATACACAAGGGACACTGTTATTTTTGGACAAACGTCCTCGGAAAAACTCAATGCAGGAAAATCAATGCAGCATATAGAGGGTTTGTATTCTTAAGCAAGCAGAACCTGAGTACAACAGGTTGCCTCTCACACCGGCTAACCTTTAAGAGAAATATCGACAACAAGAAATACGTACGAGGGTTTACCTCGTTCTCCAAGTCACAACTGATCGACTGAGTGGCCTGACTCTGACAAGCACTACGAAATCCGAATGCAATCCCTGCTTGGGCCAGCGTCTTTCCTCTAGGAGACCACATCACCCCTTTTGTTGGATCGATTCGCTGGAAGAAGACTATTGTTAAGCCTTACCGACTCAGAACCTCGCTTCTCCAACAAATCTCGAACTTCTGATGATTATCCTGCACTGGCACTGCAAGAGATCCTCTTGGGCTGTATCAGCACTGCGTGACCCCCTTCCTTGGCTGCGTAGGCCTCTGCGCTGCCTCTCTGCCTGCTACTGGTTGGCTCGGAACTCCTTTCTGATCCAATTCTCTGCTATTGACCCTCTAACTACATCTCAGATCACTAGTTCGATTTTCTAGCCCCTCCACAAAATTTTGGAGCTAGAGCACATCCGATGCTACCCAAAATCAACAAGAAAATCACACAAGGTTAAAGGGAAGGAAATTTGTATAAATGCATTGACCATAGCTGCATCTGCCTTTTCTTGAGCATCATTATTAAAACTCTTTTCAAGCGGTCCCAAATTAGACCTCTTTGAACCAGGGTTGCCAATTCCATAAGAGGGAATTGGAGGCTTTCATGAAGATGCTCCCAACCTTGTTGGCTGTTTGAATTGAGAGGCAGGATTTGCCTCATTTTCTTTAACATCTCCCTTGTCTTGTTCTTTCTGATATTTTGCAAGTTTTTCCTTGCTTAAAACTTTTCCCTCTATCCCGTTCTCTTTAGGTGAGTCAGTGCATATTCGAATCCCATTTCCTCTTTACTCAAGTAAATGTGCTTTAACTCGGGTGTATGATCCCTTAAACTCCTTTCGACACTCACTGCAAGCCCATGGTAATGGTCCCCTTCCTTGGATCTTCCCTACATTAATTACATATTTCCGAAGTGGCGATTTTGGATCAACTTTAGGGGAAGATTCAATTTCTTCTTCCTCAATACGAAACGATGAACTTGAAGTTGCCATGATGATGATGTAAATGGAAACTTCAAAATAAAATAAATTAAATTCTTGAAATTAGAAGTGCAATTGTGTAGGTAATAACTAATTTGTCTTCCATTAAACAACACATTGTCAAAGTTGTCAGAATTTAGAAACAAGATGCTAAGATTACAGATAAATACAATGCTTATGCAAAATCTTGTACTTAGGATAAATACAAAAATACAAGGTAGCTTAATCAATCAATGTTCACAGAGTTTGACTCTAATTATAATGTTGTTAAACCAAATTCCATTAGATGCTTTCAGCGTTTCAGTCAGATTTTTGTTTGTACTTTCAATCTTAATACAAATATTCTAGAATCTAAAAGTTTAAACATTTGATAATGTAGTTTGTTTGGAAATCTTGCATGAAATCACAGTCTTTGAAGTTTAGACTTTAGAGCTTTAATAGTTTGTTGTGCACAAAAAGTTGAAACCACAAAAGTTTGCATATCCATTCACAACTAAAATTTGTGGTAAGAGACTGGATATATGATTGTCATTTGCACTAAGAGATTGTAGATACATAAGAAATTAGATTGAGAAAATAATTCAAATAAGACCATTGTTATCCAAAAGATTTTTTAGCAATGGCAAGCAGTGACAATGTGAAAGGCACCACAAACAGTTACAAATGCATAAATGAATTACATTTGATCTACGAGATTGAGGATACATGTTTTTCATTTGAGCTATGAGTTAATGCACGGTTGTCATTTTAGCTATGAGATTGTTGATATATGAGAAAAATGTCAAAAACATTGAAAATATATGGTAACTTACCTTAGTTTGTACCTCTGACGCTGGCGGCTAGCCTGCTATGCATTGTGCGTATCTCCCTCCGACTCCAACTTGAATGCCTTGCTATGCATATCTCCCTCTGGCTCCAACTCTTTAATGGTTACAACTTACACCATTCTCCAAGCATTGACTGGTTGTCAGTGATTCCAACTCCAAGTCCACTGTCAGACGTATGCTTGGGCCTCCTCCAACTCCAAGCAACAACGAGTCATGGGTGGCCTCCTCCAACAGTGTTGCCTCGGACTCCTAGTCTCCGCTAGTCCATGCAGTTGCCAGTCGTGCTCACGATCTACCATCTCCAACAAAAAAGGCAAAATCAAATGGAATTTAGGGTTATATGAGGTTAAAGGGGGTTGGGCCCTTAATGCAAAAAACTGCGCTCTGTTCTTGACATTTTTCCTTTTTCGGGGTGGATCCATTTTCGGAAATACGAAAACAACGTATTTCCAGAAATGGATCCAAAAAAATTTACATCCTCCAGAACCGTTTCCAAAATCAGATCTTGAGTTTCCAAAATGTTAATACAACTCAGATACATTTTTCCGACTTTTCAAGGCAGATCGTATGGAGATTGTACCCATTTCCGTTTCGGAAATGATGGACGACGTTTCAGGCAAAATCTCTAGCCTTTTTCAGTAACTTAGGTCTCTTCTGCATCTTTATTTTACTGTCATCTCTATTGCCTCACTGTATTTATGGTTGAAATTTTCTGAAGTGTAATTGCTTAGTGATTTGAATGTGTTAAGAAGTTAAATTGTATCATTGTAAGTAATTATTTGGCAGATAAATGTGCTTATCTTAATTGCACCAATAAATATCAACAGATCCCTCCTATGAGTGCCACATGGAAGATCTTCCCTAACCCGCACTTCATTATCTTTGCCCCTCTCTCATTGCTTTGACCTCACTGAATCACTTCTGACAACACATAACGACTACTCTGGAAATCGATTTCTCAGCAAAATAGAACTTTGCAGGTGTCTTCTCAAAGCCCCTATCGACTTTCTTCTTATAACCCTCTATTGAGACTTCAACGACCATGGTTAAATCTTAATCAATGGCTAGGATTAACTAGAAATTGATCCATTTACGTTTTTATAACATTCTCACCATGACTTAATTAATTTTGATTAATTAGTCATATCCCTTGAGTTTAGACTTAGGAAATATTAAAAAAACAACTAATAATCTAATTAAGTTATCTCTAGGTAAAATTGCCAGAAACAATTTATGGGTTTTGGAGATCTCATGTATTCTAGCCTCTCCATAATATTTCATGGCTAGAACACATTCGATGCTACAAAAACTAACACTCCCTCTTAGCGAGGAATGTGTTCTAGTGCTGCTTCCCCCTGTAGCACCACCTTGTCTCTGCATCATCTCCTGTCACACTGTTGATGTTTGGCAATTGTTGCCCACCAACTACTACGCAAGTCTGATATGTGCTGCATTTGTGCTGCTGTTGACTGACTTGCTGCCAACACTGCATTTGCATTGCAACTCCCTCTCCATTTGCTGCTGCTGCAACTGCATCATTTGCAATTGAAAAGCATCCAAAATACTGAATCAACTGTGATCAGTATGATACATTTGTCACTCGAGTCTCTGACTGCTGCTAGTATCTGTGCTGTAACAGAGGCATCCACGCTGCTACTAAATCTACACTGTGCCAACTGCTGTATGCTCCGTAGCATCTGACTGCAACTAGACTCTGCATCTGTCACTCTGGCATCTCACTGTATCTACTTCCACTGATCCATCCTGCTACTGAAATACTGCGGGCCCTCGTAGAAGGGTAATGATCCATGAGGTGGACTCCTCAAGGACCTTGCCCAATATGGCACATTGGAGTCTCATACTCCTCTTGGATCTCGTGCCTCACTATCTCCTTTTGAGCCTTGTTCCTTACTTGGACCTTTCCTCTCTTTGCAGCTCACACTAGACAACTCACACTTCCTCAAGCATCTCTGCCTTCGACAATTGGAAGTCGATCTGCTGCCCAGATATGCATTTTAGCTAACTCGCACGCCCCCCTCTAGCAATCTCGTATGGTCATCCCTGCAAAACTGCAAAATCCGCGAGACGCAAAACTGTAGAAAATAAACTCGGAAATCTCTCTCTTTCCCGCTGCTTGGCTACTGGATTTGCTATTCACACTCCCTTCTGGAGTGAGAAGATCTGCTCACAATGACTGTTGATCTGCAAGGGAAATCAAACTTCTTGATACTAGAAGTTCCCTGAGGAAAATTTTCCCTCAGTGTGTGCTCTTCTTCCACCCAACACTAGTTTTTCTCTAGCAAATTGCTGCAAAACTACTGTGTCCAGCTAGAGATTTTCTTTGCAAGGAAAATATTGGCTACTCCCTCTGCCTCTAGTAATCCTCGAATTGGAGAAATCAGATTTCTCTGTCACTGTCTCAAAGAAATCGATTTTTCCTCAAGAAATTGACCCTCCTGACCAAGAAACTGCGCTGCCTCTAAGGGTTTCGAACTACTGCTTACGTAGAGCTACGAAATTCCTCTTCCCTTCTGCCACTGAGCTCTTCGGCTTACAATCTGTGCTCTGATACCATGTGAAAATTTGGCTAACTGTGAATTTTATTGCAACAGCTGATGTTATTTTTCTATTTGTTAATTTAATTAAACAAATTATTTGTTCTATGCTACGATAAATATCGAAACAAATACGCTGCAACCTTCACAAAACAAATACTGTGGAAGAAATAAAAACGTTGGAAGAAATAGATGCACACACACAAAATACACCGTTATTTTTGGACTAAGTCCCCAGAAAAACCGAACTCGGGAAAACCGGTGTAGTAGCTGAGGGTTTTAATATTATATAGTAGTGAAAATTTGAGTGCAAACTATGGGTGCTTAAACTAGCAATCCAAACAGAGAAATAACTGGCAATAATAACTAGTGAGAAAAATTTCTCACTCCACAGGCGATCCCACACTGACCTCAGTGCAAATTGAGTTGCTTCTTGCTCCCTCTGCGGAGTCATTGGGTCAGGCTACGTAGTTGCATCCCACAAGCTCGAAACTGCGTCTCCTCTCACTGTCTGGGAAATTGATACTCTTTGCCTCTGGACCCTTCGCCCAACTTTTGGCTCAAAATCTTGACTTCTCTCTAGTGAAACAGAAATCTCCCCAAGAGGCCTCTGAGCTGCCTTTGCACTATCTGTCTGTGGCAATCACTGCCTCTCTGCAATGTACTCACTGGAACTGGAAAAGCTTCCTCCGATCTCACTATCTCTGCCCCTCTCTCACTACTTCGACCTCACTGAATCACTTTCGGCAATAGGTACTATTGAAATTGATTACTCAACAAAATTGAACTCTGCAAGTGTCTTCTCCTAGCCCCATCGACTTTCTTCTTATAACCCTCTATTGAGACTTCTACAACCACGATTAAATCTTAATCGATGGCTAGGATTAACTAGAAATCGATCCATGCACTTTTCTAGAACATTTCCACCATGACTTAATTAATTTTGATTAATTAGTCATATTCTCTAAGTTTAGACTCAGGAAATATTTAAAAAGCAACTAATAAGCTAATGAAGTCGTCTCTAGGCGGAATTTCCAGAAACGATTTTTGGGTTTTGGAGATCTCATGTATTCTAACATCTTCACAAATTTCGTGGCTAGAACACATCCAATGCTACAAAAACTAACAATAAGAATGAGGCCGACCTTATAAATTTACTTGTGAGAGAACATAAATACAAAAATCCACTTCCGCTTGTCCAAATGAGACAATCTTTATATTGATTTTGGTCCTCTCGAAGAGTGTAATTCAATGCTGCAATAATCTTCCCCATAGGAGCTGTTCAAAGTGGAATTTGGCCCTAGTTTCCAATTTTAACATTTCTTTATTAGAAACCTAAAAATCTCAAAAAATGTTTCAACAAGGCTATCTTTGAGATCACCTTGTGCTCTTTTGACTTGGTCTTAGTGATTCTTAAGGGAGCCCACAATGAAGCTGGAGAAGAGCTGGCGTAGGAAACGTTATGGCACTTAGGTGACAATGGGTGATCTATTGAGGTTCGACTTGGATTGTATGTTATGGGTTAAAGCTTTTAACATAATGTGCAATTTGAGTGGTAACAAGTCTAGTTTTCTATATTCATCAAACCCTTGCTCATTGAGTTCTCATGGAGTCTGCAGTTATCATGCTTGAATATAGTGCAAGTTGGATTGATAACAAGGAGTTTTCAGGGAATATGGGATATTGGCACAATATATATAACACCCAGTATTCAAATTTGTGTTCACTTCTGATTTGTATGCATGTTTTCGTGTAATGGCACTTTCTTACAGTAGATTGGTAAGCTAGAGTGATCTATATTTAAGAAATATGCATGATTATATACTTTGCGCTACATTTACATTTTGCTTTTTATGTACCTATTGATTATCTACCTCTTGTCCAATTTCATTAACGAGGATTGTATTCTCTCTTTAAAATTTCAGCCTCAGGTACTGTGAATGGTAGCACTGGTGTCAATATGGCAATGGAGGAATTGTCAGTGCAACTTTCAGGAAGAAAAGTGTGGATGGCTTCTTCGACACATGAAGGGGAAGAAGATGGTTGGTCATTTCTAATTCCATACTGATTTCATCTCATTTTGCATATATATATATATATAGAGAGAGAGAGAGAGAGAGAGAGAGAGAGAGAGAGAATTTATATTCTGAAAGCATTAAAATAGCTTGACTAGAAGATAGAGACAAGCTATTGGAATTTGACCCTGAGGAAGGAAAAAAGGGAAGCTGGGGATGTGGAGTGTCATTTTACAAATCATTTTCTTCATTATTTTTTACCATGGATTTTTAGTGTTGCCGATGTTATTTAATAGTTCTGTAGATGCTGTCTGGAATGCTCTATAAACATTATTAAACTTTTATTTTTTTCCATTGTTTTAGCAAGATCAAAGGCACTTAAATTACCGCCTATAGGGATAAGTTCCTGCCCCATATTTATTTTGCATTTAGCTATTGCAAATTCTGTGATAAGAGGAGAGAACTGTGACATTGTGCATGGACTATGAAATTAAATATCTCTGCCATTTGTGAAGCAAGACAAGCTCTGAAGCAATCCTCATCAGTCTATCAGATTGACAGCTATAGAATGTATTATAGTATTAGAAGTCGAGCAACTAATGACATATATAAAGAATGAGAATGAAACAGCTCAATTATTGGCCTAAATATTGGGGTGTATTCGGTGACATGAATAAGAAAAGATGAAAATGAACAGAATAGAGGTAGTTGTTTGTTATTAATATCGTTAAAAAATAGGTCTAGCAATAAAATAACATATAATGGCAAATCCATCAAATATTGAGAAGTTCCACTTCCAATTTCTAGATGTTAAAAACAACTACATAGAGAGCAAAATGAAACCTCACATGCCGACTGAAGTATTCAAAGGTAAGCAATCTGAATACTTTAGAACATTTCCAATGCAAACATCACAAGGATATCAAGGAAAACAAAGATGTTGTGATGTTAAGTAAACACTAACAAATTTGGACTTGATCAGCACAGTCATGTAGACTTAGAGCATATAGACCACATGGCAAAGGATAGTTCAAAAGATAAACGATGCCACACTAATATAAATGAAGCTAGTACCACCAGGCATTACAAAATGTTGAGCGTTTTGGACAGCCATGGTAGTCAAAAAGTTAGATGTAGCAGAACATGGGGACACAAATGTATTTCACACAACATATCCTAATATAAATTTACATAATACTATCTATAAATGTATTTCTTTAAAATATGTATTGTTGATTTCTTTTTTACGCAACATTTTAATCCTACCCGAGGATCATCTTTAGAAGACTTCTAAGCTCACCTTATTGTAATGCCTTTTACTCAAATAAAATATCCAAGTCTTCATATTTGAAAACACTCCAGCGAAGAGTTATAGTGAACCCCAACTGAATTAGAAACTAGTCAACCATATAAACCTTCTTCTTAAAAAATTCTTAATACCAAAGGGGCATATTATTGTTGGGTAATTGCATTTTGTTGTGGCACAAAGTGTCTAGGCACTGTGACAATGCTCAGAGTAAGGGCTGTCACTTTAATCCTTACTCACTCCATTTAGACTCTCTCCTAGACAAGTCAAGGGTGGTAGTCCCTAAGGGGAATGGATGAAGATAGTTTGTGTAACACAGGCTCTAGGAGATTTTAAGGATTAACATCTTGACAAGTCTTGGTCAATTGAGATGGACAGATTAAAATCGGATACAACCACAAGATAAAATTGATTGTAGACCAGTGCCTTTATATTGAATTAACCATAGACTAAATAAAAACAAGTTATCCAAAGCAAAATTATAAATCTGGCAAAGCAAAAATCATGAACAATTAAATGTAAAATGCTCAAAACTTTAGCATCCAGGATAATCTAGCAAAATTATCTTTCTCCAATAGTCAATATGATTTTTTTTTAAACATTGATCACTTCTGACAATAGAGAAATCACAAAAATTAAGATTTTGCACTTACATCAAAGACACCAAGGAACTTTAGTTTAACAATTTAACTATTCCTTAGACAGTTAGTTGAATGTGGTAAATGAAGAAACCAATTTTTTTTAAATGTGACGGAAGTAAAACGAATCAAAGGGTTAAAAAATTAAAATTTTAATGGGCCATAGGCCACATTAAAATATTTAATGTGAACGTGCAAATCTTTTTTTAATTTATTTCATTCTCAACCCCAAAGTTGCCAAAATAAAAATTTCGATTTTTTAAATTTTAAAATTTTAAAATTAATTTTCTTTTTAATGATTTTCTAATTTTCTAAAAATTTTTAACGTTTTTTCTCAATTGAAAAAAAAAATCAAAACATAAATTAAATAAAAAATGATAAAATGTAAAACACAAATAAATCAACTCAAAAAAAAAATCGAAAAACCACAACCCAATTATTATTATTTATTTTATTTATTTATTTATTTTTTTTTTCGAAATTTTAGATTGAACTAACCAAAGTTTCCTTTAAAAATGAAATTCGATTATAAAAAAAGAACTAACCTGAAACCCTAACTAAAAACCTAAGGCAAAGACCAAACAAAAATAAAAAAGGAAATCGAAATGTTTGGCTTGTTGTGTTTGCACGGCTCGACAGTGGGGAGAGCAGTTCGAAGGAGGAAGGGGCGATGGTAATGAAGGAAAGGAGCAGAGGAAGGACGAAGTTCGAGAGGGATGGAGGTTTTGCAGTAGGAAAATGGCAGCAAAGGAGGAGCGACAAACAACGAGAATGGGGCAGTGGGATACGTTACTGCAGATGGAGGGTTAGAGCTTAGGCAACAAAGGAAAACAGACGAAAAGAGGCTGCGGATTTGTGGAATAACGCAGCAGAAAGCAACGTTTGAGGGAGCTGAGAGATGGAGAGGAGGGTTTGCAGAAAACGCAGGGAAAAGGGAGCTCGAGCAACAGGGAGGAGCACGTGGGTCAGTGAGATGGCATCACTGAGGGCCACAAGCAGAGAGAGCGAGGGTTTGAAAGAGGGTTAGGCTTTGTAGCAAGGGTTTGAATGCAAAAAATGTGAACGTTGGCAGCCAACAAACGAAAACGCATGCAGAGAGAGATAGGGAGGATGGAAATGGAAAATCCCAGGCAATGATAGAGAATGCAACAAGGACAAGGAGCTGCAACATGATTCTCTCAAAAATTTTCGAAATATTTTACAGAAAGAAGAAAAACCCCAAAAGCAATTCAAGGCAGCCAATGGTAGCTTTAAAAACCAAAAATAAACCCAGAAAAACGAATATTACATCAATACATTTTTTATGCTTCAGATTTGGTAGTGAAACTCTTATAAAATTTCCAGATTAAAATTTTAAAACCCTTGGACTGCAAAAAAGTTGGATAATATCCCTGCAAAAAAAATGATTTTGAGGCTAACTTTTACCTTCCAGGGCCTAGATCTGGCTTCAAATCAAACTTCTCTTTCAGATTTGCAACTTCTACCTAAAAATAAAACCACCCGAAATTCAGATATACAAAAAAATAAATAAAATCGCAGAAACCTTAAGTCATAAAACCAATTTTTTTGATAGATCTATGCACAAGAATGATAGATCAGATCTGAGGAGTATGAGTCAAACTCCACTCCCAGACCTGATAATCTAAGGTTCTTAACAACTAGATCTATTAATTTCCCACACAAAAATTAAAGTTTTTTAATTTTAAAGGAGATGCTTAACTCAAAACCCCTCGTATATCATACATAAAATCTTATGATAAGCTTGAAGCTAATTTAGCTAGGTTTTTCAGAAAACGCAGATCATGAGTTGGATGGTTCAACTGAAAACTTCCCCAAACGCTCGAGGATCTAAAAATCAAGATTTTCCTGCAAAATTCAATCCAACCATTAAAATAGAGCGAGAAAATGATAATAAAATTCAGAGAAATAGAGATACCTGCTATTACATCGAAAATTTAAATTATTATTTAAACCCCAGCGATTGAACAAGATACCTGTACTCAAATCACTCTTCAGAACCTATCATCAATGGTTTAAAAAAATTATGTATGAAAACAACACATTTTAACACCAACGAAATTTAACCTCAAAGTGCTTTTTTATTATGCAGACAAATATTACACAAGAGCTTTTTGCTTAGCACACGACTCAGAGATCGGATAGATCGACTGACAAATGACTTCCTATTTATCCTCCAGCGGCTAGTTCAAGTGATCCTTGTCAAAGCAATCTCGATAGTTGATGAAGATTAAAATTTCTTTTAATCTCACCCGTCGAAATATTTAATCCTTGAGGAAATTTGAATTTTTCAACTAAATGTATTTTAATTAACTTCAAAAATTAATTTTTTTACTTAATGTCTCCAAAATTTTTGCTTTGACTTAATCCTAGTGATCAAAGGTTTAAAATTTATCAAAATAATTAATTTACTTTAGTCCTTGGACTTTTTAAAATTTAATTTTCAAGGATCGACGAATTTTGCCGTTGGAGAATTTAAATTTACCTAGGAGCTAGAATTAATTAAATTTCTGGCTTAGGATTTTAATTAATTTTTGGCCAGAATATTTAATTAATTAACCTATGAGGGGATAAATTATTTTTCCAACCCTCAAGACACTTTATATCATGATTTTCATATTTTTTACATCATAAGGGGGAAAACCCATTTGTAGTGGACCCTCACAGACTACCCATTTCTGCGACACAATTATAATCCAACAGACCAAACAATTTGTAATAAAATAATTTAACCAAATAGTTAGGATTATTCCCAAATCACTTTTACATAGACTCGATCTAAAATACTAGGACTCGCCTAAGATCCCAGTGACAAAATCCATTTCGGCTTTGGGGTAACACTGAAGGAAAACTTTGTTGACTATCTGAGAATGGATTGGTGAGACAAAAAACCTCCCAGAATGTAGATCATCACTAGAAAAGTAGGTTTACCTAGGCCATTACATACATGACACAGATTTGCTGAGATTATTTATATCATATACATGCAGAATGTGTTTACATTATAATATCTTGGAAATCAGGTTGATGGTGATAGTTGAACGGCATGGACACATCGATCAAGTGCTATCCATTTTGCGAAAAGATGGGGTGTACTGCTATGGGTCGTTGACACATAGTGGTCAACATCTGCCTCTACTTCGGGACACGTTGCTGCACTAGAGGAGTGTGAGAATCCAGAGTCTGCATCAACGCAACACACAAGATAACATAAGTAGTGTCAATCTAAAAATCATCATATAATATTAAGCACATGAAAAATATAAGCTCTTCATTTATTAACTAGTTTAACAACATGAAAAACAAAAATCTACCTACAAAATAAAATACTGAAATAAAAGGGTGTAGGTTTAGGAATACAATACAAAGGATACCCCATGGCATCATATACGTTCAATGTAGTGCATGCTGAGCATTTGCCTGCTTTTAGGCAAATTTGTAGGCTGCTTTTTAGATGTGCCATTTTCAACTGTGCATATGGTAGGACTCTTCCCTCTCTAAAAATTAAGTTGTTTGGATTTGTCTTTTGCAGAATTTACCTAAAAACCTTGCCACTTATCCAAATTATTTGGAAAGTGAATAACACGTGTTTCATTATCAAAGGTTTGCCCATGTTCAGACTTATTTGGGATAGAAGGTTTAAAAATGATGTTCGTTCTAGTTTTATCTTCAATTAATTTATCAAACCACTGCACGGTAGAAGCAACAACAACTAACTCATCAACTAAGCAATTTTTCTCTCTTGGGATAACTTCAAGATTGATGGCATCAAAATACTCCATGATATCCCACACAACATTTCTATAATTTCTTAATCTCTGATTCTTACATGTAAATTTATTTTTTATTTGCATTATAACTAAATTTGAATCACCTTTGATACTTAGCAATTTAACTTTCAAAGCTTTTGCCAATTCAATACCCAACAAAAAGGCTTCATATTTAGCCACATTGTTGGTCGCCTCAAATTCTAACCGATAGGCAAATTTGAAAATATAACCAAGGGGAGATTTTAGGACAATTCCCGCACCTTTACCATGCCTAGATGCTGCACCATCAAAGTATAAAAGCCAAACCTTATCTTTTAAATCACCCTCTTTTTTATCAATCTTGACCTCCACGAGAATGATCGAATTAGATAAAATAACATGATTCTTAGGGTTAGGTTGCTCACATATTATCTCATTATGGGGACTTTTAGGGTTAGGTTGCTCACATATTATCTTGATCATACATCATGGCCCTAACTGCTTCTACAATAGTCCTATTCTTTCTTTTGGCTACTCCATTCTGTTCCAGATTGTATGAAGCTGTCCACTCTCTTCTGATGCCCTCCTTAGGGCAAAAATCAATGAAGTCCTTATCGACATACTCTCCACCATTATCTGAGCGCAAAACTTTTATTTTCTTCCTAGTCAGATTCTCCACCGAAGCCTTGTGTTGATTTGGAGTAGCATCGGATGTGCTCTAGCCACGAAATTTGGTGGAGAGGTTGGGGCACATGAGATCTCCAATACCCAGAAAGGGTTTGGGCAGATTCTAAACAGTTCAGGAGATATTAAAATAATTAATATTTTTAATGGAGTCCCGAAGTCTAAACTTAAAAAAATTAAAATATTAATGTGGATTAATATGAAACAGTGTTAGAATGGTCCAAAAGACATGAATCAAGCCATATCTAATCTTAGCTATCGATTAGGGACTTAATCTTGGCCGTTGATATGTCAACGAGAAAAGTATAAGAGGATGCTTGAGGGTCACTTGGAGAATACACCAGATGATCAGTCATTCTATTCTCTAGAGCGGGGTTTGCTAAGAGAGATAGAATCAATGATCGGAGTTGCAGCTAAGGGGCAATGAGTACTTAGAGACAGAGAGACAAAGATAGTGTTGGGATATCAGCGCAGGGGCTAGAGAGAGTAACGCAGTAGTAGCCAGGGCTCACGCAGGGCCATGTAGAGGCAACCAGGAGCTGTGCAATGCTTCATAGAGGCCAACATAGCTGACGTAGAGGGCCAAAAGGCCGATGCAGGGCTTCCTGAGGCTGACACAGGCCCATTCAGGGTGACGCAGGGCCAATGTTGGGCAGAGAGAGGTTGACGCAGTTCAAAAAGGCAAACACTAGGGTTTTTGGGGTAGATTGGTGTTGAGGAGCTGTTGGAGGGTTTATTCGGAGTTTCAGCTGGGACATCTGTCTCAGACTGAGAGGTACTATTGCCAAGGGCATTCTCTGTTGGGTAAGCTAGATTTGGCACCCACATTGTACTTTGAAATTGCTTAATAAGAAAACCCTCAGATAGCTGCACCGGTTTTGCCGCATTGGGTTTTTTCCGGGGACACTGGTCCAAAAATAATGGTGTGATTTTGTGTGCTTGTTTCTGTTTCCTTCAGTTGATGATCTGTAATATGTTGAGCATGCAATAGTGTTTATTTTCAGTATTTACATTGTAAATAACTTGTTAAGTAACGAAACAAGTAAGTAGGAATAAATCAGTAAAGTGCATGGAGGGTTCTTAACTGGTAGACTTAGAAACTTCAACATGGTATCAGAGCATGGTTGCAGATCACAGGAGAACTGAGGACATCAGCAGAGCGGAGCAATAGCAGTAGAAAACAGCTGACCCGAGTGATAGAAGTTGTTTCTAGCAGAGCAGCAACAAGGGAAGGGTGACGTAGTGCCTGCATCATCAAGGGTGACCTAGGTAGAGGCAACGCAGAGGCTAAGGGAGGCAAAGGGAGACTCACGTGAAACCACGCAGAATCTAGGAGGGCTGATGCAGTTGGGTGAGGAGCCCGGGTTGCTGGTGTCGGGATTGCGCAGAGCTTAGGAGATCTCACCTTCAGGTTACAGGGGTTTAGGAGGTTGTCGGAAAGTTGTAGAGTGGAGCTGGTGAGGTACTGTAGTAAGAATAGTACCTGACAGGGCAAGGCCAAGAGGAGGGAGTTGCTACCGAGTGTTTTTAGCCGAGAAATTTGGATTAGGGGTGCGATTGCACAAACGGTCAGAGTAGGGGGCATCTCGACATTGGCAAAAGGATTTCCAGGAGGGAAATCGAGACTTAGAGGGAGTCGCATCGAGAACTTCCAGGAGGGAAGTAGAAGAGCATCATGGCACTACACGAAGTAAGAGACCAGGACAGACTGGACGGAGTGTCAAACTTCGCAGTCTGGAAGGCCAAAATATTATTCGTACTTGACAGAAATCGTGTCAAGCACTTCGCCTTGAAGACGATAGCTATCCCAATCGACCTAGCTGAGAATGACAAGTACGAGGAGGTAATGGCTAGGGCTAAGAGCATCATCCTTGACGGGGTCAAGGACCATATAGTACCACACATTGCCGAGAAGGAAATGACAAATAAGATGTGGGAGGCCCTAAAAAATTTGTACTAGCATACTTCTGTGCAGAGAAGGATGTTACTAGAAAATTAGTTGAGGTCATATCAGATGAAGATGTGAGAACCGGTTGACACCTTTCTCGGAGGACTGAATGAGATCCGAGATCAGTTGACTTCCATAGAAGCCACGCTGAATCAGGAATTGATGGTGAGGACAGCTCTGTATGCAGTCTCAGAAGACTGGGAGTTATTTGTCCAGAGTATACTGGGCAGAGGGACACTTCCACCTTGGGATGAGATATGGGCGGCTCTTCTCAAAGAAGAGATTAGATGGCAGACAAAGGCGGGAAGCAACAATAAGGGGATCAAAGTCAAAAAGGAAGAGGAGGAAAATGTTGCCCTAGCATCTGAGGGAAAGCAAGAAAAACGTAAGAAGAAGGATCTCTCCATGATCAAGTGCTTCCACTGTGGAGAGCTGGGTCATTATACGACATAGTGTCCAAGGAAGAAGAGTAAGGGAGAGTCTTCTGGGACTAAGTCAAATGCCAGCAAGGGCAGAGAAGGAAGTGGAGACAGACGATGACTATGCCATGAGTGCACATGCACCACTTGAGCGGAAGTGGGGAGACATCAAGCTGTAGTTAGACGGACTATAGGGAATGAGGGGCAAGATCCTCGAGGTACCCAGCCTCTTGGATTAGACCTTGCTACAAGAGCCCTTAAGAAGAGTAGCAGGACTGGCTGATGTAGGTAGAGATCGATGCGGATGGAGCAGCAAAGAGAGCTACAGTGCAGGAGTCCTGAAACAATGCGAGGCTAGCAGGCCACAACAGTGCAGGAGTCCTGAGACAATGCGAGGCTAGCAGGTCGCAACAGTGCAAGAGGCATGGGAGTGTTGCACCAGTGCAGGATGGCACAGAGAGGGGTGCAACGGTGCGAGATGTAGGGAGTTGTTGCAACAGCGCAGATGTCAGAGAGGGAACACTTGTCAGCGGCAGAGGGAGCTTCAACATCAAGAGGGTCTCTAGCCCAACAGAGAGGCCAGAGTTGGGAGATCAGCTACTTACTTCTCAGTAACTGAGTTGCAGTGCAGCAGTGGGCAGGACGATGCAGCATGATGAGAGGAGTTGCAATGCGGATGCAGTGTTGGGAGAAAGGACCAACAGTAGCACGAATGCAGAGGGAGTTGCAGTACGGATGCAGCTGTGGCAGTGGCAGGACCATGGGTAGCAGTATAGGATGCAATAGTGCATAGGATGATGGGCAACATGCCTAGCATTAGCACAGGGACCGATGTCGGATGATCAGGGTGATACTCAGTGAGGAGTATTACTAGAGCAAAGTCCTCGCTAAGAGAGAGTGTTGATTTGGGGTAGCATTAGATGTGCTCTAGCCACGAAATTTGGTGGAGAGGTTGGGGCACATGAGATCGCCAATTCCCAGAAAGGGTTTGGGCAAATTCTAAACAGTTCAGGAGATATTAAAATAATTAATATTTTTAATGGAGTTCCTAAGTCTAAACTTAGGGAAATTAAAATATTAATGTGGATTAATATAAAATTGTGTTAGAATGGTCCAAAAGACATGGATCAAGCCAAATCGACTCTTAGCTGTCGATTAGGGACTTAATCTTGGCCATTGATATGTCAACGAGAAAAGTATAAGAGGAGGCTTGAGGGTCACTTGGAGAATACACTAGATGATCAGTCATTCTATTCTCTAAAGTGGGGTTTGCTAAGAGAGATAGAACCAGTGATTGGAGTTGCAGTTGAGGGGCAGTGAGTACTGAGAGACAGAGAGGCAGAGATAGTGCCGGGAGATCAGCGCAGGAGCCCGAGAGAGTGACGCAGTAGCAGCCAGGGCTCACGCAGGGCCACACAGAGGCAGCCAGGAGCTGCGCAGTGCTTCATAGAGGCCAGCGTAGCTGACGCAGAGGGCCAGAAGGTTGACGCAACGCCTCTTGAGGTTGATGCAGGCCCATGCAGGGTGACATAGGGCTAGCGCTGGGCAGAGAGAGGCTGACGCAGTCTAGAAAGGTAGACACTGGGGTTTCTGGGGCAGATTGGAGCTGAGGAGCTGCCGGAGGGTTTATCAGGGGTTTCAGCTGGGACATCTGTCTCAGACTGAGAGGTCCCACTGCCAAGGGCATTCTCTGTTGGGTAAGCCGGATTTGGCACCCAGATTGCTCTGAAATTGCTTAATAAGAAAATCCTCAGATAGCTGCACCGATTTTCCCGCGTCGGGTTTTTCCGAGGACATGATCCAGAAATGATGGTGTCATTTTGTGTGCTTGTTTCTGTTTCCTTCAGTTGATGATCTGTAATACGTTGAGCATGCACTAATGTTTATTTTCAGTATTTACATTATAAATAACTTGTTAAGTAACGTAACAAGTAGGTAGGAATAAATCAGTAAAGTGCATGGAGGGTTTCTAACTAGTAGACTTAGAAACTTCAACACCTTGAACTCTTTGAATCGATAGAAAACCTCGTCCTTGGTTTTCAGAAAATAAATCCAAGTTTTTTCCTTGAATGGTCATCAATGAAGGTAAGGAAGTACTCTGCACCACTAAGAGCTTTATTGGACATGGATCCATAAATATCTGAGTGGATCAATCCTAGTACACTCTTGGCCCTATTTTTACTTCTAAGAAATGTTGTCTTGGCATACTTTCCTAGAGCACATCCTCTGCATACATCATCTCGTTCCGTACTAAGATCTGGAACTCCTGTTATAGTGCTCTTGAGAATTCCCAAAGCCCCATAGTGCAAATGTCCCATTCTTTTATGCCATAGTTCGTTCAAATCCTTATCTCCATGACTGCCTATTAGTGCCATTGGTGATTTCAGTTGTAGTCTGTACAACCTGGTACTTTTGATCCCAATCTGCACTTTCTTTTTCCAGCTTGGGTGTTTGATGTATACTTTCTCCTTGATTAAGAAAACGTCATAGCCTTTGCCTTGAAGTTGTGACACAGAAAGTAAGTTCATCCCCAATCCTAGTACATGTAGCACATTGGTAGCACAAAACCACTCTCCCATTTTTGTTTGAAAAATCATGGCACCACTCCCTACTGGAGTATATTTTGCCTTGTTCCCCATGGTGATCTGAAAGTTCATCTTCTCTTCCCGATAATCTGAGAAACATTCCCGCATTTCCGTCATATGCCAAGAGGCCCCACTGTCTATATACCATACTTCTGATGATGCAGAGCTAGTCACACAAGTAACTTCTTCTTTCAGCCTGGAAGCCAACATAGAGAAATCGAAATCACTTTCTCTTGTGCAATTTTTTGAAAATCTGTGCGAGTCTCCTAACGTAGATGCCACTGCATCATGGTCTCGACCCATAATTGATTTTCCCTTCCTATCTCTGTTTGCTCGCTCTGATACCATCTGAAAATTCTATTACTGCAACAACTTATTTATTTTACCTACTTATTTCCCGATGAGTTATTTATGAAAATCCTTCAGTAGACATTAAAATAAATTCTGCTGCAGGTATCACGTCATAATACAGAAACAAACACATGCACAAGAATTAACACATCGACACAAATATTTTGGACAATCAGTCTCCGGAAAAACCCAATGTGGGAAAACCGGTGCAGCAAGGGAGGATTTTATTATTTAGCAATTCTTCAGTACAACTGGGTGCCACACTGGTTTGCCCAACAGAGAGAAAAATTCTTCAGCACTTCCCCGAGTCTGAGCGTCAGCCTGGCTGACCTCTGCGTAGCTCCCAGACCCTTTGCGTTAGACCCTACCTCTCTGCGTTAGCACTGGGCCTCTCTACGTCACCCACGCAGGCCCTCCAGTGACTGCGTAGTCTGTAGCCTCTGTGTTTGCCTAAGAGGCTCTACGTCTGCCTCTCCAACCTCTGCGCTGTTCCCTTGATGCTGTTCCCAACTCTCTGTTCCGTACTCATTGCCTCCTGTTGCTCTCTAGACCACTAGTTCAAATTTATTAGCTAACCTCGCTCCAAAAATCGAATTGACTCGTTTCCTTCCGTGTGTTCTCCAACTGACCCTCAAACCTCCTTTTATACTTTTCTCATTGGTCCATCAACGACTGAGATGAAATCTCTAATCAACGACTAAGATTAGATTTGGCTTGATCTATGACTTTTGGACCTTCTAAACTAGTTTTATATTCATACCCATTAATATTTTATTATTCCTAAGTTTAGACTTAGGAACTCCATTAAAAATATTAATTATTTTAATATCTCCCAAACCGGTTAGAATCCGCCCAAACCATTTCTGGGTCTTGGAGATCTCATGTACTTTAGTCTCTCCACCAATTTTCATGGCTAGAACACATCCGATGCTACCCCAAATCAACAACTAATCTAGAGAAGAAACAAGTGTTTAATCAAGAAATCCAACTTATGGAATTCGTGAGATGATGGTATGATGACATGAGAAATGAAGCAAATCAAGGGATTGAAGACCTTTTCAATCAAGGAAGCTGTTGGAAGAAGCCTAGATGACCTAAAGGTAAAATGAGGTATGTATGCTTGTGTGTTTAATATTATAATGTCATGTCATATGGTTGCAGATAACATGGATCGTTACTTCTATCTTGAGAAGCATGATCAAGAGAAAAATAATCTCCTCCTTTGAAAGGATTTAGGAAGGCATAAGTCACAGTAGATAAATGTTGAAATTTCTAAATGTTACTCATTAGAAATCTCTACTGCATTATCTGGTTTATTTCACCTACTTGTTTATTGAATATTCCTTAACAAGTTATTTATTCATATAAATACCGAAAATAAACACCAATGCAACCTCAACTCATACACAGATCATCAACTGAAATAATAGACAAACAGACAAGGGACACAATTATTTTTGGACAGTCATTCCCGAAAAACCCAATGCGGGAAAACCAGTGTAGCAGTTTTGAGGGTTTTATTACTAAGCAGCTTTCTTGAGTACAACTAGGGTGCCAAACTAGCTCACCCAGCAAAGATTTCTACACGACAATAATACCTCTTCTCGGAAACATATATTCAGCTTCTCAGCACTAGTCTGCCTCACGAAAATCCTTCTGGCGCTTCTCGAGGCTCTGCATTAGCACTGCTAGCCTCTGCATAGCTTTGGAACCCTTTGCGTAGCCTTCAGCCTCTCTGCGTCAGCTCCGGCCTTTTGCGTCACCCACGCATGCCCCTTAGCTTCTGCGCAATCTCTAGTTGCCTCTGCGTGGCTCTTGCTGCCTCTACGTAGCCTCCTCAATCATTGTGCTGTGTTGATTTGGGGTAGCATCGGATGTGCTCTAGCCATGAAAATTGGTGGAGAGGCTAAAGCACATGAGATTTCCAAGGCCCAGAAATGGTTTGGGCAAATTCTACCTCGTTAAGGAGATATTAAAATAATTAATATTCTTAATGGAGTTCCTAAGTCTAAACTTAGTAAAAATAAAATATTAATGGGTATTAATATAAAACTGGGTTAGAAGGTTCTAAAAGGCATGGATTAAGACAAATTTAATCTTAGCCATCGATTAGAGATGTAATTTCCGGCGTTGAAGGACCAACAGGAAAAGTATAAGAGGAGGCTTGAGGGTTAGTTGGAGAATACACTAGAGTGATCACTCATTCGATTTACTACAGCGGGGTTTGCTAAGTAAAGTCGAATCAGTGATCAGCAGCGAGGGGCAATGAGTACTGGACAGAGAGGCAGAGATAGTGCTAAGAGACCAACGTAGAGGCAGAGACGAAAACGCAGAAGCCAAAGTAGGCCACACATCGGCTAGTTGAGGCAGTGCAGAGGCCATAGGGCTTGTGTCATCCACGCAGAGGGCTGCAAGAGTGATGCAAAAGGTCGTAGAGGCTGCGCAATGCCTCAGAGGGCTGATGCAGAGGGGTTTGAGATTGACGCAGTGCTTCAGTTGTGATGGAGAGGGTTTTGTGTGGCAGATTTTTTGAATATCTGCTTCCAAATAGAGAGGTATTACTGCCGTTATATTTCTCTGTTGGGTGAGCCAGTTTAGCACCCAATTGTACTCAAGGATATACTGCATAATAAATAAACCCTCAGAATTGCTGTACCAGTTTTCCCAAGTTGGATTTTTCGGGGACGAGTTGTCCAAAAATAATGGTGTCACTTGTGTATTTGCGATTTCTTTCAGCTGTTGATCTGTAGATGGTTGAGACTATATTGTGTTTATTTTGATGTTTATATGTTTAAATAACTTGTTCGTAATTAACAAGTAGGAGAAATAAACTAGAAGAATACAAATAAAATTTCTAACTGATAGACATAGAAATTTCAACATGGTACCACAGCGTGGTTGCAAATCATAGGAGAGCTGAAGGCACTAGTTAAAGCAGAGAATTTGCAGCAGAAAACAATTGTCCTGAGTGGCAGACATTGTTCCTTGTAGAAAACGACAGAAGAAGGGTTGACGTAGAGGGAATGCGTCATCAGTCCCTGCCAGAGAGAGGCTAAGGAGGGCAGAAAAAGGCTCATGCAGAGCCACGCAGAGACCAGGAGGGTTGACGCAGTTGGCTGAGGGAGCATTTTTTCCAGTGCAGGATTGTGCAAAGCCTAGAGGCTCAGTCCTTTAGTTGCTGGGGCATAGGAAGCTGTGGGCAGAACAATACCTAATAGGGAAAAACCAAGGCAGAGGGAATCGCTACCGAGGCAAATTTCTAGCCAAGGAATCTGGATCGGTGTTGCAGGTATACAAAAGATTGGAGAGGTGCGACTTGATGATTGGCAAGAGGATTTCCACAAGGGAAATCGAGACTCAGAGGGAGTCGAGCAGAGAATTTCTAGGCAGGAAGTAGAGAGACTCAGCAGGAGTCGAAGAGAGAACTTCGAGAGGGAAGTGGAGAGACTCAGAGGAGTCGACAAGAAGAGCAGAGAGATGGCCATGAATGGGATGAGGGATCAGGACAGGCTAGGCAGGGTGTCCAACTTTGTGTTCTAGAAGGCTAGGATCCTGTCCATCAAGGCCTTCGCCTTGAGAACAGTGGCTATCCCAGTTGACCTGACTGATAATGAGAAGTACGAGGAGGCAATGGCCAAAGCGAAATATATCATCTTTGATGGGGTCAAAGATCATGTGGTCCAACATATTGTCGAGAAGAAGACGACGGAGGAAATGTGGGACGCTTTGAAGAAGTTGTACCAACATATTTCCGTGTAGAGGAAGATGTTACTTTAGAATCAACTGCGGTCATACTAGATGCAAAAGGGGGAGTAGATAGATCACTTCCTCACGAGATTGAAGGAGATCCGGGGCCAACTGATTTCCACAGGGGCCACACCAGATGAGGAGATGTTGGTGAGGACCGCTCTAAACGCAGTCTCCAAGGAGTGGGGATACATTTGTCCAGAGCATTCTGTGCAGGGCGAATCTTCTAGATTGGAAAGAATTGTGGGTGGCTCTTCTCCAGGAAGAGATTAGATGGCTGAGAAAGACAAGAAATAGCGGCAAAGGAGTTCGGATCAAGAAGGAAGAGGAAGAGGATGCAGCTCTGGCATCTGCAGAGAAACAGGAGAAGAGGAATAAAAAGGACCTCTCCAAGGTCAAGTGCTTCAACTGTGGGGAACTAAGTCATTATGCGAACTAGTGTATGAGGAAGAAGAACAAGGGAGAGGCGTCTGACTCTAAGGCAGCGCCAATGAAGGCGGAAAAGTAGGTAGAGGAGGATGGCGATTGTGCCATGAGTGCTCATGTACCTCTAGAGAAGAGGTGGGGAGACATCAAACTGTAGTTAGTAGGACTACTGGCAATGAGGGGCAGGATTCTTGAGGTACCCAACTTCTTGGATTATACCTCGCTACGGGAGCCCCGAAGTGAGATTAGCAGGATTGATGGATGTCGATAGAACGGATGTGGATGAAGTAGCAGAGAGTGCTACAGTGCAGGGGTCCCAGGCAGTGCAAAGCTAGCAAGCTGCAACAGTGCGAGAGGCATAGAGGAGGTTGCAACAGTGCAGGATGGCACAGAGAGGTTTGCAGCAGTGCGAGAGGCAAGGAGTTATTGCAATAGCGCAGAGGCAGTAGAGGGAGCACCTGATAGTCGCAGAGAGAGCTTCAGCATCGAGAGTGTTTCTAGCCTGACAGGGATGTTAATAGTTGGGTGGATTAGTTACTTACCTCTTAGTAACTGAGTTGCAGTGCAATAACATTATGCAGTAGCACGATGTAGCATGATGAGAGGGGATTGCAGTGCAGATGCAATGTTGGGAGAAAGGACCAGCAGTAGCACGGATGTAGAGGAAGCTGCCGTACGAATGCAACAGTGGCGGTGGCAGAGCCATGGGCAACAGTACAAGATGCAGTAGTGCAAAGGATGTTGGGCGGGTAGGCCTAGCATCAGCATAGGTACCCGTGCTGTATAATCAGAGTAATGCTCAGTGTGGAGTATTACTAGAGCATAGTTCTCACTAAGAGGGAGTGTTGATTTGGGGTAGCATCAAATGTGCTCTAGCCATGAAAATTGGTGGAGAGGCTAAAACACATGAGATTTCCAAGACCCAAAAATGGTTTGGGTAGATTCCACATGGTTTAGGAGATATTAAAATAATTAATATTTTTAATGGAGTTCCTAAGTCTAAACTTAGGAAAAATAAAATATTAATGGGTATTACTATAAAACTGGGTTAGAAGGTTGTAAAAAAGGCATGGTTCAAGCCAAATCTAATCTTAGCCGTTGATTAGAGATTTAATCTCGGTCTTTGAAAGACCAACAAGAAGAGTATAAGAGGAGGCTTGAGGGTCAGTTGGAGAATACACCAGAGTGATCAGTCATTCGATTTACTAGAGCGGGGTTTGCTAAATAATGTCGAATCAGTGATCAACAATGAGGGGCAATGAGTATTGGACAAAGAGGCAGAGATAATGTCGAGAGACCAGCGCAGAGGCGGAGAGGCAGACACAGAAGCCAGAGCAGGCCACGCAGAGGCTAGTTGAGATAGCGCAGAGGCCAGAGGGCCTGCTTCATCCACACAAAGGGCAGCAAGAGTGACGCAAAAGGTAGTACAGGCTGCGCAGTGCCTTAGAGGGCTGACGCAGAGGCCAGGAGGGCTGATGCAGTGCTTCATTTGTGCTGCAGTGTTAAAATTGACAACTAGGGCCAAATTCCATGTGGGTCATCTTATTAATGGAAGCTGATATTTTTCTTGGATCCCTCTCTTCGAGAGGTGTAGGATTGATCTAAAGATCAGATTTCGATAACTATTCATGGAGATGTGAATTTATTTGTTTTATGGGACAATTCGTCAAGGTTGGCCAGCAACCAAATAAACCGCACTTGTGCTCAACGTTTTAGTATAAATAGAGGTGGCCTTAAAGTTATTTCAACACACTTTGGATCTCTTGCTCTCTACTTGTCTTTGGGTTTTAGTAGGAGGAGAAAACCTAAGGGATAACGCTACCCTAATCCAGAGGGCAGAAGCTGGAACTGTCGGAATTGCCGGAACTACCGGAATTGCTGGAACTGCCCGGAATTGCCAGGAATAGCTGGAAATGTTGAAATAACCGGAACTGTCGGGAATAGTTGGAATTGCTGGAACTGCCGGGAATTGCAGGGAATAGCTGGAAAAGTTGGAATAGCCGGAACTGTTGGGAATAGCTAGAATTGCCGGAACTGCCGGAATTGGCAGAACTATTTGAACTGTCGGAATTGCTAGAAACTGTCGGAACTGCTAGAACTACCTGGAATAGCCGGAATTGCCGGAACTATCGGGAATAGCCAGAATTGCTGGAACTGCCGGAATTGCCGCAACTGTCGGGAATTGCCGAATTTGTCGGAACTGCTGCAACTCTCGGGAACTGCCAGAATTGTCGGCACTGCCGGAATTGTCGGAATTGCCGGGACTGCAAGGAATTGTCGGAATTGCCGGAACAGTCGGGAACAGCTGGAATTGCCAGAATTGCCGGGAATAGTCGGAATTGTCGGAATTGCCAGAACTGCTGGAACTGTCGGGAATAGCCGGAACTGCTGGAACTACTGGGAACTACTGGGAACTACCAAAACAACCAGAGTATCTATGTCTGAAGGAGAGCAGCATGCAAGGGACAACTAACTAACATTGGGTAGTTGTATGGTACTTAGCAGCAAATACACCAAGCATGCAATGTTACAACTAGCATGCAAGGGATAGCTAGCATGCAACAACAAGCAAGCAAGATGTAGCCAACACATAGGTGGCAACATGGTGCAACGATGGCACATAATGCAGTGCAGTGATGAGTACAGTCATGATTAATGAAGTATGATGAGATGCAACATAGTGATGATGGGTGCAGCATGGTGCAACACGGTGAGGTGCAACATGATGATGAAATGCAACACAACGATAGGTGAAGGAGTCACCTTGGAGAATCAATTGAAGCAGCGTGTCTTCAACTGATCTCATGTATTATCTTCTTAGAGATGATCTATGCTCTTATTTAGATAAGTCAAACTATTGACTTCTGTTGTAAATGTACTCTCTCTCTCTCTGTGCTGAACTACTGAAGTACATATAAGAAGAATTGATCAATGGTTTCTCCACATTGGGGTTTGTCCCTGGCTAGCGCCACATCTTGTGTCTTCTTGTCTTGGCTTGTCTTCTGTGATTTATGTTTATGTTCTATCTGCAGTTTACTTTAATGCTGATGTGGTTGCCAATCTAGAAAAGATATTGAGCTAATTGTGAAAATTGAAATAAATTGCTCTAAGCATAGAACATACCTAAAATTAACATGGTATCAGAGCTGAGGTGAAGATAATGCCCAAGCAAGAGTGGAAGAGCAATCACCGAAGACAGTTGGGAAAGAACAAAAGGATCAGTGGATTCTTCATCCCTCTTCAAATTCACCGAGGGTGAAGTCGAAGCAGAGAATATTATCAGAATGGTGCAGTAGAAGTTTCTGATGGCCTACCTAAAGATCACTTCATTGTGAAGTCCGGATCTAGGGGTGGAAGGAAAGGTAGATGCCTTGGTTACAATAAGTTCGGCCATTATGCAAAGGAGTGTCCGAATGGCAAAGACACATCTCTTGATGAAGATAACAATCATTCTAGGGACATCTTCAATAATCAAAGGAATGACAGGTAATGCAGGTCATCAAGGAAATAGCTGACTCTTCAAAGAAAGCAAGGAACCCCAGGTATGAAGAATCAAATGTTGTTTTTGATAAGATAAAGAAGCGCTATCTTGTATTGGCCCTCTCCTTTAGATTCTTTGGGAATCTGGCTTATTGATATTAGTGCTTCAAGGCACCTCATCGGATAGAAGGCTAGTCCCTCGAATTTGGTAGAGACGGACACAACCTTGGGATTTACTTGGAGTCGACGCCACCTATCCCGGAAAGGGTGTAGGGAATGCTACCCCTCAATTGAATGAGGGTAACTCTATTCGTTTACAAGAATATCTTTTATGTACCTAATCGCAAGAAGAATTTGGTGTCCATCTCGAAAATGGAAGTCAAAGGTTTCAGGGCGGCATTCATCGATGGAAAGGCATGTTTTAAAAAATAGATTTTTCAAAGATGCTTTTTCTCATGGGTTCAGGGTTGGAAATTTGTATCAAGTTGCAGGATGGTCCATTTGGATCATGTCAATTGACATATCGCATCTATAACACCGAAGGTCTACCTATGGGGCCCTACCTGATGTGAGTCAGATGGTGATAGGGATGCCTGAATTCAAGAAGAGCATGAAGGTACATGTCTGAGATGTACCGAAGGAAAATCTTATAAGGGGACCATTCCCTTCATGCAGTAGGTCCACAGGTTGGAACAACCTGAGGAGTTTGAGATTCATGATTGGGAATCTCATGGATACAGGTGGAAGAAAGCCCTCTGTGGCTTGAAGCAAAACACCCCGGGTGTAGTATGAGAGGATTGATAGCTGTCTAATGAAGCTGAGATTCACTAGGAGTGAAACCGATCCAAACCATTACCCGAAGGTTGTGGATGATAGACCTCTCATACTGACACCTTATGACAACGACCTATTTCTGACAAGTGCAGACCCTCTCATTTGCAGAAGTAAGAGGGAATTGGATTTCGGATGTGGAATGATAAATTGCAAGCCTATGACTACCTCGAGGATTTTAACTTTCAGAAGTTATATGGTAGTGATGTCGGACCAGATTTGGGAAATGCCTCCGAGTTTCATAAACTCGTTCGCCTGGATGTTCTTGGTGAACTTTCGTCCGGACATATGTTTTGCAGTTAGCATGGTGAGATCATATTTGGTTGAGCCTCTTTGGATTGGTGCCAAGAATCTTCTGAGATATTTTAGGGACGCAATGTCTCATGGATTGAGATACACTGCCGGAAATATGAAACTGCATGATTATTCGAATGCTGGCTGGGTAGGCAGTGTGGAGGATCACTAGAGCACTTCTGAGTGCTGGTTCTCTTTGGATTCTATTTTGATATCATGGATGAGTAGGAAGTAGAAGTCGATTGCTATAAGCTCCACTGAGATCGAATACATAGCTACGAGTATGATCTCGTGTGAAGCTGCATGGTTGCAGAAGCTCTTAAGTGAGCTGTTTGTACATATGATTGAATACCACTGTGATTCTCTGTGACAACCAGAGGTTGGATTTGATTATTGAGGAATCCCGTATTCGATGATTGCTCCAGCAGATAGACATTAGATACTGCCTTATCTGGGATATGGTAAGTCAATGAGCGAGGAGGCTCCATCACATTGAGATTGATGTACAGGTTGTCAAAGCCCCGGGGAAAGGTCAAATCTGTGACTTTGCTGAACGACTTGGAGTCGTTGAGAGACCTTCTTATAAGGGTCCTGCATGTTGCATGCATCGAGCTCTCGGAGCTCGGGTGGGGGGGGCGGGGGGCTTGGGGTACTTACTGGAGCAACATACGACCATAGGGCAACTTACCCTCCCTTGGTGGTGCGTTATGTATAGGATGATAGGTTCAACCTCCCCCTGTGATACCTCGTGGCAATAACCTCCCCCTGTGATACCTCGTGGCAATTGTGAAATAGGATGATTAGTTCTCCTGTGGGCCTGGATGATTAGTTCTCCTGTGGCAACTGTGAAACAAGATGATTAGTTTTCCTGTGGGCCGAGATGATTAGTTCTCTCGTGGCAACTATGGAACAGGATGATTAGTTCTCCTGTGAGCTGGGATGAATAGTTCTCCCGTGGCAACTATGGAACAGGATGATTAGTTCTCCTGTGGGCCGGGATGATTAGTTCTCTCGTGGCAATTGTGGAACAGGATGATTAGTTCTCCTGTGGGCCGGGATGATTAGTTCTCCCGTGGAAACTATGAAACAGGATGATTAGTTCTCCCGTGGCGACTGTGGGGCAGGATGATTCGTTCTCCTGTGGACAAGATGATTAGTTCTCCTATTGAGGCAACCTACCCATGCAATCTGGGACTCATGGGAAGTACCTCTCTTCTGATCAATGAGCAGGGAAATGGGGTTAGGGACCATAGTAGTACTATCGATGGACACATCGATGTATCTACCGTACTCCCTATGCTAGGATGACCTCCATTGATCTGGGATCAATGAAACTAATCTAGGATCAGTATGAGTGGTTTGAGACACTCTCCTTTGATATTGATCTGGGATCAATAAAACTGACTTCGGGCCAGTAAGAGTGATGTGACACACTCTCTTTAGATGAAACTGACCTCGGGTCAGTAGAGAATGGTATGAGACATTCTCGATCAATTCTACTTCTTCATGGTTCAGTAGAGCACAACAAAGCTCAGTAGAGTAGAGCAGTGTAGGGCACTAATGACAGAGATAGTATAGTCGGACATATGAATCAATGGATAGAGTTCTCCCTAGTTGAGAGGGAGTGTTAAAATTGGCAACTAGGGCCAAACTCCCTGTGGGTCATCTTATTAATGGAAGCTGGTATTTTTCTTGGATCCCTCTCACCAAGGGGTGTAGGATTGATCTAAAGATCATCCGATTCCGATAGGTATTCATGGAGATATGAATTTATGTGTTATGAGACAATTCATCAAGGTCAGCCAACAACTAAATAAACCCCACTTGTGTTCAACGTTTTAGTATAAATAGAGGTGGCCTTCAAGTCATTTCAACACACTTGGGATCTCTTCCTCTCTACTTGTCTTTGGGTTTTAGTAGGAGGAGAGATCCTAAGGGATAACGTTGTCCTAATCCAGAGGGCAGAAGCCGGAACTGCCGGAATTTCTGGAACTGCCGGGAACTACTAGAATTGCTAGGAACTGCCGAAACTGTCGGGAATAGCTGGAAAAGCCGAAATTGCTGGAACTGTTGGGAATAGCCGGAATTGCAGGGATTGCCGGAATTGCTAGAACTACCGGAACTGGCAGAACTGCCGGAATTGCCGGAACTAACGGGAACTGCCAGAACTGTTGGGAATAGCCGGAATTTCCGGAATTGCTAGAACTGCCGGAACTACTGGAAACTGTCGGAATTGCCAGAATTGCGAAAATTGCTGGGAATTGCCAGAATTGCTAGAACAGTCGGGAAAAGTCGGAACTGCCGGGAACAGCCGGAATTGTTGGAATTGTCGGGAATAGCTGGAATTGCCGGAATTGTCGGAACTGCTGGTGACAGCTGGAATTGCCTGACCAACCAGAGCATCTGTCTCCGAAGGAGAGCAACATGCAAGGGACAACTAACTAACATTGGGTAGTTGTATGGTACTTAGCAACAAATACACCAAGCATGCAATGTTATAGCTAGCATGCAAGGGATAACTAGCATGCAAAAGACAACAATCATGCTAGGGACAACAAGCAAGCAAGATGTTGCCGACACATAGGCCAGTATGGCAACATGGTGCAGCAATGGCACATAATGCAATATAGTGATGAGTACAGTCATGATTAATGAAACATGATGAGATGCATCATACTAATGATGGGTGTAGCATGGTGCAGCACGGTGAGGTGCAACATGATGACGAAATGCAGCACAACGATAGGTGAAGGAGTTACCTTAGAGAATCAGTTGAAGCAGCATGTCTTCAACTAATCTCATGTAGCATCTTCTTAGAGATGATCTATGCTCTTATTTAGATAAGTCAAAGTATTGACTTCTGTTGTAAACGTACCATCTCTCTCTCTCTTCTGAACTATTGAAGAGCATA
This sequence comes from Pinus taeda, assembly GCA_000404065.3. Lineage (NCBI taxonomy): Eukaryota > Viridiplantae > Streptophyta > Pinopsida > Pinales > Pinaceae > Pinus > Pinus taeda. The sequence continues at coordinate 226,163 of APFE030284465.1, forward strand.
TAAGAAGAATTAATCAAGGGTTTCCCCACATTGGGGTTTGTCCCTGGCTAGCGCCACATCTTGTGTCCTCTTGTCTTGGCGTGTCTTCTGCGATTTATGTTTATGTTCGATCTGCAATTTACTTTAATGCTGATGTGATTGCTAATCTAGAAAAGATATTAAGCTAACTGTGAAAATTGAAATAAATTGCTCTAAGCATAGAACATACCTAAAATTAACATGGAGAGGGTTTCGTATGGCAGATTTTTTGAATATCTGCTTCCAAATAGAGAGGTATTACTGCCGGTTATTTTTCTCTGTCGAGTGAGCCAGTTTGGCACCCAGTTGTACTCAAGGATATACTGCAGAATAAATAAACCCTCAGAATTGCTACACTGATTTTCCCAAGTTGGGTTTTTCCGGGGACGAGTTGTCCAAATATAATGGTGTCACTTGTGTTTGCTATTTCTTTCAGCTATTGATTTGTAGATGGTTGAGACTGTATTGTGTTTATTTCGATGTTTATATGTTTAAATAACTTGTTCGTAATTAACAAGTAGGAGAAATAAACCAGAGGATTGCAGATAAGAAGCTCGACTAAATTTCATGACATCAAGGAAAGAAAATGATCAAGTGACTGAAGGACCCACGAAGAAGAAGCTGTTGATGAAAAAAGAGTCCCTAGTGTTGACCACTACGTGTCAATGACCCATAGCAGTACACCCCATTTTTTCGCAAAAGGGATAGCGCCTGATCGACGTGTCTGTGCCATCCAACTCATGTTGCAGGAAGCGTCCCCCTCGGTTCTAAGGCCCGAAACGCGTCCTATGCGGATGCGTCCAGGAAGCGTCCCAGGAAGCGCACTTCCAAAATTCGGAAGCGCGCTTCTGCCTATTTTGGACGCTTCCGAATGCTTCCACCTGTTTTGGACGCTTCCTGGACGCTTCCACTTGTTTTGGACGCTTCCGCCTATTTGGGAAGTTTGTTTAGTGTATAAATGCAATATATATATATATATATATATATATATATATATATATATATAATATATATATATATATATATATAGCAGATGCTTCCGCAGACGCTTCGCTTCCTGGTTTTTTGGAAAATGACGCTTTCGCGTTCCCACTTTCAAAAAACGTCCCTGCTTCGTGCAACATTGGTCCAGCTATCATCATCAACCTAATCATCATGTTATATTGTAAACCCTTTCTGCATGTGTAAAATGTAAATAATCTTAGCGGATCTGTGTCCCTGCCTAGGTAAACCTACTTTTCTGGTGACGATTTACATTCCGGAAGGTTTTTTGTGTCACCGATCCATTCTCGGATGGTCGGCAGAGGTTTCCTTTAGTCTTACCCCAAAGCTGGAATGGATTTTGTCACTGGAATCTTAGGCGAGTCATAGTGTTATAGATCAAGTCTATGTAAAAGTGATTTGGGAATAATCCTAACTATTTGGTTAGGTTATTTTATTACAAATTGCTTGGTCTGCTGGATGATATTTGTGTCGCAGAAATGGGTAGTCTATGAGGGTCTTTTTCAAATGGGTTTTCCCCCTTATGATGTAAAAATATGAAAATTATGATGTAAAGTGTCTTGAGGGTTGGAAAAAAATAATTTATTCTCTCATAGGTTAATTAATTAAATTTTCTGGCCAAAAAATCAATTAAAATCCTAAGCCAGAAATTTAATTAATTTTAGGTCCTAGGTAAATTTAAATTCTCCAAAGGCAAAATTCGTCGGTCCTTAAAATTCAAATTTTAAAAGGTCTTGGGACTAAGGTAAATTAATTATTTTGCTAAATCTTAAGATTTTTGTCCCTAGGGTTAAGTCAAAGTCAAAATTTTGAGGAAATTAATTCAAAAATTTAATTTTTGAAAATTAAAATGAATTTAATTGAAAAATTTGAATTTCCTCGAGAATTTAAAATTTCGACGAATGAGATTAAAGGAAATTTTGATCCTCATCAACGATCGAGATTGCTTTGACAAGGATCACTGGAACTAGCTGTTGAAGGATTTACCTTTAAATAGGAAGTCATTTGTCAGTCAATTCATCCAACCTAGGAGTCATGTGCTAAGCAAAAAGCTCTCGTGTAAATTTTTATTCGGATAAGAAAGAAAGACATTGGGGTTAATTTTCGCATGTGTTACTCTTCATTGAAATACTGTAAGATATGTCATTTTTCATGCGTAAATTTTTTTAGCCATTGATAATAGCTTCTGAAGAGTGATTTGAGTATAGGTGTCTTGCTCTGTCGTTGGGGTTTGAATAATAATCTAAATTCTGAACGTAATAGTAGGTATCTCTATCTGTCTAAGTTTTATTATTGTTTTCTCGCTCTATGTTGATGCCTGAATTGAGTTTTGCAAGGAAGTCTTGATTTTTAGATCATCGGGCGTTCGAAGAAGTTTTCAGCTGGGCCAGCCAACTCCCGGTCCGTGTTTTCTGAAGAGCCCAACGTAATTTGATCCCGGGTTTATCATAAGATATTTTTTATTGGTGATGCATGAAGGGATTTGAGCTCAGCACCTCCTTTAAACTTTAAATTTTATTTATTTTTACATGCGAAATTGATGATCTCGCTGTTAAGAGCCTTAGATTATCAGATCTGGGAGCGGAGTTGGACTCACACTCGCTAGATCTGTCATTCATGTGCATAGATCTGTAATTATTTTCGGTTTTCTGACTTGGGTTTCTGGGTTTTAGTTTTTATCATTATATATATCGTTTGGGTGTTTTCTTGTTGTCATGCAGCTATAGATCTGAAGAAGAAAACTGTGTAGAGTCCAGATCTAGGCCTTGGAGGGTAAGATCTGGATCTCTGGGGTTCATCAACATCATTTCGCAAGGATTTTATTCAAAAGAATTTTACAATCCAAGTGTTTTAAATTTTAAATCTGGAGAATTTCTTCTAAGGGTTTCATTAATAAATCTGAAGCAAGTGAATTCAAAATTTTAAATTAAGATTGCTGGAAATTTTTTAAAGAGGTTCTAGGCCACCATTTTGTAGATTGATTTGCTACCTGGTTTTAGGGTTTACTCTGCAATTTTCGAAATTTTTTCAGCCCTCGCTGTCTCTCCATGCAAACTTGCAATCTTCAAATGGAGTCTCCTTTTACCCTCGAATCCGCTGCCACATCTCCATAATTTTCTCCTCATCCTTGTTGCTCGTCCATCAAACCTGCAAAAAAGCCCATCCCTCCTAAGCTACCGCAACCATTTGTCTTCATCGGAACTCCTTTCTGGTTTCAAACTTGCACACAATCGCCGCATTCCTTGCAGAACCCTTCTCCTTCCTGCACTGCTCCCTCGGCCCTCATACCTATCTGCAATCCGCTTCTTCTACCCGCAACTTCTTGTCCTGTGTGCTGCCTCTTTCATCTGCTGCATCCACTCCATCAAGCCCGTCGAGAAGACCTTCTTGCCCTCTTCTTTATTTGTTGTTGTCTTTCCCTTTCCGTAGTCTCCAAGCTTTCCCCGCCGTCGAGTTCCTCTGCCGCTGCTAGACCTGCATAACATAACAACAAAACATTTATTTCTTTTTATTTGTATATATGCGTTAGTTAGGTTATGTTTCATTTTTGTTTAGTTTAGTTTTTGTTTGGTATATTTAGGTTATAGTTAGTGCATGAATATTTTTTTAAGTTTCATATATTCACCCGGGTAGGTATGTACCTTGAGAGACAATGATGAAGGTGTCTATAGTCATTGGTCTCGCCAACATTGTAGCTCATGGTCTCATGGAGAGATGGAGCTATTAGTTAATGCCTTGCACCATGACAATGTTGGTTGATATGATGCTCTACAGATGGGTTACCAATCCGATTCTTCTTATAAGAAATTCTTCAAATTGAGAATGATCAAGTACCATTATGAATACCTCCCTAGTTAAGAGGGAGTGTTGAAGAAAGGGTAACTAGGTTCGGTTTTCATAATGACATTGTAATTATGATTTTTGTAAATAAGAAAATGAATTTATTATTATGCTTGCTTCATGGGTTTCATGAGAAAGATTTTTTTATGTATAGATGGCTTCCATTGAGAGCCTTAAGATTTATCTTTAAAGGTCAAAGAGTCAATGTCATGTAGGAAGAACCTTTCTCGGGTATGTATCAAATATATTTGAATCATGAACAATGTCAAGAAGCCCTCCAAATGACAAGCACAATCCTCTTCTTCATGTCAGCCTACAAAATGAATAAAAAGTAGTTATGTCGGCTCAAATAAGGAGACACAACGGTTCCCTCACTCATGTCGACTTATATACAAGACTAACCACTATATATAGGCGCAAAAAGAATCTGCATTACAATAACTAGGATCCTCTGAAATCTCGAATAGGTACAATGAATTAGAAATTTCAGATGAGTACAAGACTTCAGGTTTTCAGATCGAGAAGGACCTCTGTGTTTTTCGGATGATAGAGGTGATGTCTCGACCTCCTCACAGCGTTAATGATTATAGTCTTCATCTCCTTGGTGTTCACAGTCTCAGCCTATCTATATAGTGATCTTTGAAGCAATCTTACATTCTCGGCATTGTTGTGAAGGGGAAGATCTTAAAGTATCGCTCTCTATCTCGGCATACATTTAAAATGCAACTATATTTTGGGCATAGAAGTAATCATAAGAGACACAGTCATGAGTATGATGAAGATCTTGTTAGTTATATATATATATATATATATATATATATATATATATATATATCTTAGTATAAAGATCTCGGTGTTATGGTGAAAATCTCAATGAAGGAGCAACAATAGAAGAGCAACAATGATCTCAATGAAGGTGTTGCAATGGTGCAACTGTAATGACCTTTATAGTGCAATAATGATGACCTTGACCAAGCAACAGTGATGATGATATCAGCAGTGACAAAGAAGAGGATTGGTGTCTTGGTCTTGGAGTGGCATAATAGGTCAAGGGCCATGGTCTTGATATTCGTCAATTGGAATCTCTATAAGAAGAATTTTGAGCGGGTTTTCCTCTCAAAGAATGAGAGGTTTTGGCCTTGGCAGAAAGCCAACATTTTGTGTTCTTGTCTCTTTTGTTCTGGTAGCTATTGCTGAACTAAGAAGATACACTCTAATAATATCAAGAGAATATTGTGCTAATAAGAAAAAGTTAAAAATGCCTCACAAATTTATCATGGCAAGAAGAATCCCATTAACTCTAATTGCCCTAGATTCTTCAACAGAAGTGACCCATTGATTCCATGAGTTGTAAGCTATTTTACTTGATTATTCTAATGATTTGTTGTATTGGAGGGCAGGGGGATGCATTGGATCTTATTCAAGATTGCAAGTGGGTCCCCATTTGGGGCTTGGTCTCTCTATACGAGGTCCTATCCCTCCAGAGGGCGACATTGACACTTGTAGGGTGAGCGTTGAGAGCCATGGGCCTCCAACATAGCAGATATTGCTTAATGGATCCTCAACATCGCTCATTGATTGCTCGTGTTCCACCTTTTGGATGAGTATGATGCGCCTGGTTCACCATGCCCAGCGAGCTCCACACTTACAACATACACTTGGCATATGTTCCAGGGTCCAGATGAGGATGTGTCTCACTGCAGGAGACAAAGGGAGGGCTTATGTCATCATCCTAGTCCTTATAGATGGTTTATAGGCATTTTCGATCCGCTTGGAGACCCATGAGGATGTCCTTGTGCCCCCACATCCACTTGGGAGCACCATAGTGACTTGCTTGGAAAACAAGGGGCCAACCCCTTGTCCACTATGTTTGGAGTCTATTTTTTTACCATTGCACACTTCATACTTCATTAGGCCTCCTCAAAGGCCTAATGACTCATTTTATTGATCATTTTGCCATCTTGAGAGGCTTATTCTTATGCTATTGAGCTATCTTCATGGGCTTGTCACCAAGGGATGTTATTATTGCACATTATTTTATTATTTGGGGTTTAATTAGGCCAATTAGGCAAATCGCTCTCATTAGAGATGGTATAAATAGATGAGAGGTGATTCATTTCTCCCATCATCACTTTTATTTGCAATTAGGAGCTACTTGGAGAATTTCACATTCCCTTTTGGAGGACGAGTTTGGTTTCATGAATGAATTTTGATGTTTGGATTCTATCTTCTTCGTCTTGGAGCTTCTTTATTGGCATAAGTTGATGATTGGATATACTCATTTATACAAGTGATATTTTTCATGTCTATTCTTGTTATTTACTTTGTCGCATAAATGTTGCTGGGATTTTCACTATTTAGGTCTGAAATTTACTACTATTCTATGCAAAATTGTGGAAATTTTGATCTTTTGAAGCGTTGCATAATTGTATGCGTCATGTGTGAATGGGTGAATGTTCCTAGAGATTATTTTTGTTGAATACATCTTGATAAGTCATCAAACATTGCACATCGAAGTATAACGTCCTTGGGTAACTATTCTTATGCCCTAATTGCCATGCGAAGTTACCTAAAGGCCTCCTTGATTGGGTATAGTTTCTCCAAATCACAAGTTCACCTTAACTCCATCTCTCTCAAAGGCAAGACACTAATCCATCCACTGGTGGTCACCTAAATGCTTATTTTTCTTGCCTCCTCTTTCTCTTTCTAGGCCTAGCCTTAATAGGTCTCCTATGGCATAACATAAATTCCAATGTAGCCATCAAAACACCTTGATTTTTGGTCCATAACTGCGCTAGGGTTTCCTCTAGAGGCCCTCTAACGTTGAGATCTTGAGATGTAGCAAGCCCTAGTTCTAGGACCGTGTCTTGCCTTAGGTTTCCCTTGGCTAGTGTCCTCATTTGGATCACTGTGTTCAATCCTTAAAAGAAAATTTTCTCATTGATCCTCTTATCTTCCATAATTAAGTCAAGCCCCTCCTTGGCTGATCAACTCCATATGTTGACGTATTCTGGGTCCACTTGGTCCTTTTTGGTCCTGCAACTTTACAACTCTAATTTCACAGATATCACATAAAGGGCAATTCTCCATAAGGGTTTTCGAGTCTAGGAAACCTTTTGACAAGATATATTCCCAAACCCTAGGCTCAAGAATCCTCTTAGCCCTTCCTAGAGAACATATCACCTTTCTTTTCAAGCAAGAAAGCCATAGAATTGAGTCTTTCTTGTGAATAGGCCTTTGGAATCACTTTTTATCCTCTTATTGATCCATTCATCTAGTGATTCCTCTTATCGGGTCTCCTCCGATCAGTGAAAGTCCATAAAGAGAAGGGAGCCTTTTGAGGTGACAATACGTTATCGCTCCATTGTTGCCCTTTGACCTAGTAGTTGCTCTATAGGATCCCCTCCTAAGACCCTTGCTAGTTTGAGCGATAACATAACCCACAACTACTGCTCCATCAATTGTACCACAAACTCCTTTTGCGCCCAGAAAATGCGTAGAGCTGATCAAATCTCCTGCAATAAGTTGAAGGGAACCCCTGAATTGGACTCCCAAATTCCTCACTAGGGAGACACTCGAAGTTCTCCGAAATGAAGGTGGAATTTCCGCTTGGAATTCTTGTGCTAAACAACAGTTTCCTTCTTTTGCTACACAAGCCCAAGAGAGATGAAAGGTGAAATGTAACAGTCAAAAGATGATCAACAAATGAGTCCATCCTCCTTTTATGATTTCTCCCTATTCTTCTAGATTGCCTTTTTTATTATTATTTTGTTGGTGGGGATCATTTTCCACTAAGTGACTTTTGCCTCCATTTTAATAAAATAATAATTTGCCACCAATCTCCTATAAAATAAAACTTGCCACCTTCCTCCAAAATAATATTTCTCCCTTTTAATTAATATTACCAAAATTGGGCAAAATTCCCATGCTCAAAAAATTGGGGATATTACAATGACCTAGGTGTAACCAAGGAAGAAAATTGTAAGAGTCATGATGCCTTAGCTCAAGATTAGCATCGTAATGGGAGATAATGTAGACATAGAATACATGTTATTATCTCTTTCCATCACTATGAAGGGATTGCAACAAATCTTGAGGATGTTTTTCATAAACTACTTGGGGTCAAAGGGGCTTAGATGTGTCAGGCCAGGGTAACTCCAAAATAAATGAGCGAGAGAAACTGATTGTTTTATTCATTAGGTAACCTACATTTATATACATAAACAAAACGGATCAGTTCATCTTCTGGATGACTGTCCAGTTCACCCATCCGTTTCGGATTAGGTGTCAACATTCCCCCCCTTAATCTGAAGGGATGTTGGTGAGTCCAAGCATCGTTCTGAATCTTTCAAGCTTTTCTCTTCCAAGCGCTTTGGTGAAGATGTCTGCAACTTGCTCATTTGTGGAACAATGGCGGAGATGGATTGTTTTGGCCTCAACATGATGTCAGATCAAATGATATTTAGTATTGATATGCTTTGTACGATCATGAAACTTTGGGTTCTTGGCCAACTTTATTGCAGAGGTTTTGTCAATCATGAGTGGAGTTGATTGTACTTGTTTCACCTGCAAATCTTCAAGAATTTTTCTGAGCCACACAATTTCTTTTGTTGCTTCAGCTGCTGCCACGTATTCTGCTTCTGTTGTGGAATCTGCTGGAACTGATTGTTTGCGTGATCTCCAAGAGACAGCTCCTGATCCAAGACTCATAGCATATCTGAAGTAGATACCCCAGTTTCTTTGTCTCCATCAAAGTCTGAATCAGAGTATCTGATCAAACTGAAGTCATCCACCTGTGTGTACTTGATTCCATAGTCTTGAGTTCCCTTCAAGTACTTTAGAACTCTTTTCGCAGCAGACCAATGTCCTTCACAAGGCTTTTGCATAAACCTGGAGAGGATTCCAATAGCAAATGAGATGTCTGGTCTGGTAGTAGTAAGGTAGTTGAGACTTCCTACAAGCTATCTATACTTTGTTGCATCCTCAAATTCCTTTCCTTCAATAGATGTGAGCTTTAAGTTTTGTTCCAATGGAGTAGTAAGAGGATTGCACTCTCTCATGCCAAATCTGTTTAACAAATCTCCGATGTATTTCTTTTGAGAAAGAAATATGGATTTTGGATGTTGGGTTATTTCAATGCCAAGATAGTAATGAGCATAGCCCAAATCAGTCATTTCAAAACTTTTCCTAATTCTTTCTTTATGGATGCAATATAACTTTCATTGTTCCCTGTCATTAAAAAATCATCTACATATACCACAAGATATACAACTGTTTTGCCAACTTTCTTGACAAATAAAGTTGCATCATCAAGATCAAAATGATTGAAGTTGAGTTTCAGTAGATGCTCAGTTAGCTTTTCATACCAGGCTCGTGGTGCTTGTTTGAGGCCATACAAGGACTTCACAAGTTTGCATACTTTATGTTCATGTCCTTTCACAGCAAATCCTTCAGGCTGGGACATAAAAACATTTTCTTTTAGATCTCCATTCAAGAAGGCAGTTTTTACATCCATTTGATGGACTTTCCAACCGTTCTGAGCTGCCAGTGCAAAGAGTGTCTGGATGGTGGCCCATTTTGCTGTGGGAGCAAAATTTTCCTCATAATCGACCCCTTCCTTCTGTGTGAAACCTTTTGCCACAATCCTAGCTTTGTGCTTGTCAAGTGAGCCATCAGCTTTGTACTTGTTTTTGTAGACCCACTTGCAGCCAATTGTTTTGGTTCCAAATGGAGGATCAACCAGCTTCCAAGTGCCGTTCTTTATGAGGGCATCATACTCCTTTTGCATTGCTTCTTTCCATTCATCATGAGAAGCAGCTTCTTTAAAGGAAGTTGGTTCAAAATCTGTAGACAAGTTCAATTCACAATCATAAGAAACATCCATATCAACAGGTGAATTAGAGTCATCTACATCACCTCCATTTTGTCGATTTGCATTTTTGGTTCTTATTTTTCCAATTTCATCAGGATGAACACTTTCAAGTGTCTTTGTCAGCCACTTTGGGGGACCTTTCTGAGATGGTCCAGGCTGCTCTGTTGATTGAGTTGGGAGTGAATCAAGATTGAGTCTCCCAATTTTATCAATTACATCACTTAAAGCATCATCCGTTGTTGGAGTTTCAGACGGGGGAGAATCTTCTTCAGAAGAAGATTCCACATGTTGATCTAGTATAGGAATCCCCCCTTCAAGATTTGGAATCTGATTTTCAAATTCTTGAAATGATTTCATTTTTGCGAATCTATCCAAGCGATCAAGTTGCCGCTCAACAACATTGTCAGATTTGGATGATTCAAGAAAAATTACATCTCTAGATATAACAAACTTTTTATTTCTTCATCATAGAGGCGGTATGCTTTGGAGGTATTTGAATACCCCAGGAAAATACACTTACGACTTCTAGCACCAAGTTTGTTTCTATGTACCTTTGGTATCAAAGCATAACAGGTGGAACCAAAGACCCTAAGATGTTTTACCGAAGGAACATGTCCATACACAATTCATAAGGAGTCTTGTTTCTTATAGCATTAGATGGACATCTATTCTTTATATATGCAGCACATAGAACAGCATCAGCCCAAAACATTATCTTTACATTTTTGAAGAAGAGCATGGATCGTACCATATTTAAGATTGTCCTATTCATTCTTTCAGTTACACCATTCTGTTGGGGATTATAAGGCACAATTGTTTGATGTTGTTTAATCCCATGTTGGCGAAGATAGTGTTCAAATTCATTTGATGTATATTCTTTTCCATTATCAGTGCGAATAGACCAATTATGAGATTGTGCATCATTTTCAATCCATTTATGAAAATTCTTGAATGTTTGAAAAGCATCAGATTTGTTCTTCAATAAATAAACCC